>CAUYQV010072996.1:0-47272 GCA_963574575.1 Galagoides demidoff
TTTTTTTTTTTTTGAGACAGAGCCTCAAGCTATCCCCCTGGGTAGAGTGCCATGGCATCACAGCTCACAGCAACCTCCAACTCCTGGGCTCAAGTGAGTCTCCTGCCTCTGCCTCCCAAGTAGCTGGGACCACAGGCGCCCACCACAACACCCAGCCATTTTTTGGTTGCAGCCATCATTGTTGTTTGGTGGGCCCGGGCTGGGGATTCGAACCCGCCACCTTAGGTGTACGTGACTGGTGCCTTAGCCAATTGAGCCACAGGCGCCGAGCCAGAAGATTTTAATTTAGTGGAGAAGATGGACAGATAAAAATTAGCACACTTGGGTCTCCTTTATCCTAAGATGATATTTAGAATGTGCTACTTAATTAATCAAGTCCTGTTTATTTATTTTTGTTGCTGTTGTGATTGCCATTTGAATCTTTTTCATAAATTCTTTGCCTAGGTCAATATGATTTATAGAGCAAATAGACAACCTACAGTATGGAAAAAATATTTGCAAGCTATACATCCAACAAAGGGCTAATAATCAGAATCTACAAATAACTAAAGCAAATCAACAAGAAAAAAATAACCCCATTAAAAAGTGGGCAAAGACATGAACAGAAGCTTTTCAAAAGAAGATAGGCAAATGGCTAATAGTATATGAAAAATGCTCCATGTCACTAACCATCAGGGAAATGTAAATTAAAACCACAATGAGATTTAAATTTACCCTGTTAGAATGGCTTTTATGAAAATAGTCCCAAATGATAGATCCTCCCATGGATGCGGAGAGAAAGGAATGCTCATGCTGTGTTGGTGGGACCACAAATTAGTACAACCTCTGTAGAAAACAGCATGGAGATTCATCAAAGAACTAAAAGTAGACCTATGATTCAATCCCAGAATCCCATTGCTTGGTATTTACCCAAAGGAAAAGAAGTCATTTTGTCAAAAAGATACCTGCACTCCACTCAAATGTTTTATTGCAGCACAATTCACAATTGCAAATATCTGAAATCAACCCAAGTGCCCATCAATTCTTGAGTGGGCACTTAAGAAATGTGAGATATATTTATCTATCTATCTATTATGAGATATTACTCAGTCATAAAAGAGAATGAGTTAATGCCTTTTTTAACAATTCAGATGGAACTGGTGACTGTTATCTTAATTGAAGTTTCTTGAGAAGAGAAAAACCAACATGGCATGTACTCCCTATAAAACTGGAACTAATTGGTGAGCACACATGTGGACAGAGGGAAGGAAAACTCAGTGGAAATAAAATAGGATGGGAAAGGAGAGAAGGGAATGGGTGAAAACTTACCTAACTTACCTAACAGCTACAGTGAACAATATCTGAGGGATGGGCACCTGACTCAGGCATTACAAAAAAAACACATGTAACCAAAACATTTATAATTTTATAATATTTGAAGTTAAAAGATACTGTAAAAATACATAAAAATGTCACTAAAAAAGATGCACAGAGCTTAAAAGGATAAAAAACCCACTATTTTAAATGTACACAGTGCTTATAAGACACATCTCAATCTCAGAAGTATTTTGATGTGAGTTACTATGTACCTCTTAGATTTGAGGAAATATGATAGCACGTGGCATGTGCTGAAATGGGATTATGAACCGTGCAAAGGAAGACAGCAGTGAGGGGGTGGTCTGCCCTTTGAAAGTTATCCCCATTAACAATAGGAATCATACCTTAGGGTGAATTCTACCATCTGAATGTTTGTGTTTCCCTAAAATTCATATGTTGAAACCTAATCTCCAATGTAATAAATCTCCAAATGCAATAATATTAAAAGTTGGGACCTTTGGGAGATGATTAAGTCATGAGGGTTCTGCCCTTATGAATAGAATTAGTGCCCTTATACAAGAGACCTGCAGAAGCTTGTTTGTCCCTTCTTCCATATGAGGACACACGGCAGGCCACATCCATGAGGAATGGGCCCTCACTGGACAATGAGTCTGCTTGTGCCTTGGTCTTGGACTTCACAGCCTCTTGAACTATGAGCAATACATTTCTGTTGTTTATAAATTACCCAGTCTAAGGTATTTTGTTATAGCAGCACAAATGTACTGAGAGAGTGATTATTTACATTTGTGCTGTTGAGATCTCTGTCTAAAGACCTGAACTCCCCTGTGGAAGTAGAGACACTGTCTCCTGCCTGTAAGGACAGTGCTAGGGAAATGCAGAAAACACTTCCTCTCCCTGGCTGATTCCTAACACCCACAATCTGATGCCAGGAATGAACCAGAGCCTAGCTGAAAAGGTCGGATGAGCATTCTGCAGGGCAGAGCATTGGAAAGCTTTCTCTGTGCCTTGGGTCTAGCTCTGGGACCCTGAGCAAATGAAAGGAGGATGATAGTGACTGTCTCAAAAGCCTGTTTGGAGGACACAGGGGAGGGACATTTAATGAGGGGACATAGGCACGGGACATATTTTAGAGTTGATGAGGGGGAGGTTTTGAGTTTAGATTTGGTGTTGGTGAATGTGATACATTTGTAGAACACTCCAGTGGAAATGGGGAACAGAGAGGTCTGGGATGAAGGCGTAGAGTTGGGAACCATTGGGTTTTCCAAACTCTGGTTCCTAATGAGATCACCTGGGGAAAGAAGGCCTAAGGCAGAGTCCTGAGCTACTGACAGGAGACAGGTCAAGGGAGGAAAGGCTGCAAAACAGACTAAGACAGAAGAGAAAGAGGGGAGCCTGGAAGGAGCTGGGTTCTTAACAGCAACATTGGAAAGATCAGGAAGGGAGGAAAACATCTATGAAGAGTTCAGAGAGATGAAGTAAGATGAAGATATTAAAGTAAAACCTCTCAGCAAGGAGAACATTAGCTACCTTGACACAAAGCACAGCAATGGTAAGTTGGCAGCAAAGGCAGTTTGAGATGGACTGAGGAGCAAGAAGCAGGTGAGGGTGTGAGCCCACCAAGAAAATCTACAACCTTCTGGCTCTGATGGGTCAGGAAAGAGACTGGGCGTAATAATCAGAGATGGACTGTACTAGTTTCTATAACTGTGTAACAAATTACCGTAAGTTCAATGGCTTAAAATAATGCACATATATTATCTTACAGTTTCTGTGGATCAGAAGTTGTCATGGTGTAGCTGGGTCTCCTAATCAGAATCTCTCAAAGTTGCTTTAAAGTGTCAGCAGGATTGCATTCTTTTCTGGAGTTGAGGCTCTCTTCCAGGATCATGTGATTGTTGACAGAATATATTTCCTTGTTTTTATAGGACTGAGGTCCCTGCTTTTTGGCTGGTTGTCAGCCTAGAGTTGCTTTCAGTCCTAGAAGCCATTATAGTTCCCAGCCACATGAACCTCTCATGATGTAGCAGCTCACTTCTTCAAGAGCAGAGGAGAATCCCTGCTATGGTGGCAGCTTATCGAACTCAACATGGGCGTGACTTTGCCATATTTTATTGGCCAGAAGCAAGTCACAGGTTCCACCTGAATCATGTATTTCCTCATTATGGAAATACGTGATTCACTGAAGGTCGGCTTAGTGTGTTTCTGCCACAGAGGCACACAGTTAAGGAGGCTTTTATTTTAATTTTTAATAGGAATGATTGGTTTGTTATATTTCAAAGCAGGGTCTTTTGGGTAGTTAACATCATAGTTGACTAATTTTAATCTCAGAGGGGCTAAATAGCTACCAAGGTAGAACGCATAGATACGTGTTCAGAGCCAGTAAGAGCTGAGCTTGATGGTCAAGTAGATGAAGACAGCGATTTGGAAAATTTTCTTAATAGCCATTGGGGATCCTGACTGTATTAGTTACTTCATGGTGCATAAAAAAATTTCCTCAAACTTAATGACTTAAAATAGCCATAAATTATTATTGCTCATGGTAGGTCTGTGCTTCAGCTGGCTAGCTCTGGTTTCCACAGGCCTTCCTCACATGTCCGCAGTCAGCTGAAGGTCAGTGGCAGCTGGGCTCTAGGAGGTTGGTGGGGGTTCCTCTGTTCTCCTCCACATGTCCCACCTCCCAAGTGGGCCAGCCAGGGTGTGTTCACAGAGCAGTCATCATTTGTTTCCATGAGGGGGAAAGAAGGGGTGCAAGGGCTCCAGAAGCCTAGAATCAGACCTGGCAGTGTACTGCTTCCACCATGTTCTGTTGGTCTAAGCAAGGCACGAGGCCAGCCCAGATAAAAAGCACAGCGAAAGCGATCCCCTTCTTTTGATGAGAAGAGCTGCCAAGGGATGTTAAAAAGTAGATGGTTACCAGGAAGAGGGAAGAATTGTGGCATTTATTTTTGTAGTTGATCTTGATGACTTGTGACTGCGTGCAAGGTTGAGGCTGACCAAACACAAGGTGTTAAACTAAATTTGGCTCGAGGATGTGAGTGTACTTTCAGTCCCTGGGTCACAAACTGCAGACTAACTTAGTACATAAACCAACTGAAAGCTGAACTCAGAAATATACTTTTGTAACAAATAGCCAGTCACAGCAGCTGAGCTTCAGCCAATCACAGGTGGTCACTTGATCAGATGATGTTCAAAGGGGCCAGATGCTGAGCTACAACCAGCCCAGCATCTTGATCCCTTGTTTCCATTTTCTGTCCATAAACGCCAACCTGCTTGTCTTGCAGAGGAGAGCTCTCGAAACTCAGCTCGTGCTGAGGGCTGCCCAATTATCGAATCATTCACTGTTTAGTTAAATGCTGTTAAATTTAATTTGTCAAAGGTTTTTCGTTAAACAATGCAACCTTGAGGAGGAGGAAAGTTAGATAATTAAAAGAAATTAAAGTTATTTACCACCATTAAATCAAGGTCAATTTACTGAAAGCATTATAATGCTTCTGCTCATGTCTTCTCTTTCCCCTGGACCAATCTAGGAAGGAGAGTGGGACATGGAGGCATGTTTCTCCTACGCGTGCTGGCGTGACAGTCTTTATGGGAAGCCTGCTTAGAGGAGGTGAGTCTTTAGTGCATAGGTGCTCACCAAAGTCTGGGAACTAGTGCAGGCTCACGGAGAGCTGAGAAAATCTTTTAAATAGTCAGCAAGTTGGGATGGGCAAGAAGAAAAAGATCCAGAGATTCCAGCTCTGGGTTGGAAAGTGAACGATTGGATAAGATGACATTTGCATAAATTGAAGACAGATTTCTGCCAACAGCAAGCAATCACCATAGTGTTTTTCCTGCATGTGGCTATACCATTTTGCTGATCTGGGAACACCTGCCTAGGTTCCAATGTCATCCTGGATAATAACTTGGTTGTGAATTGGTGAGACATATCAGCTCTTTGGAAAAGCATGTTAAGTTCTTAATGTAGTACCTGACTTTCAACAAATGATAATCATCATGTTAGTATTGTTATTTTTAGTTTAGCTACAGTTTTGCAGATTGGATGTTTTTGGTTTTCATCCCTCTCCTCACCAAAATGCTCTATCCCCCAAAGCACTGCTGTCAGTCAGGTGAGTGGGCACCCAGCTTGAGGAAACAGCTGGGAGGGGGTGGAACGGAGGTGGTAGAGTAAGATGCAATCTGTAGCCTTCCTAAAAATGGCTCTCGTGGGGGAAAATTGCTAATCACTGCCATTATTCTGCATCTGGTGTTAATTATTCCAGGTAAGGGACACTATAAATGGAATGTAAAGTTCTTAATTTGGGGTGTTTGGTGGGGGGGGGAGTGGTTTGCTTTATTAGTCACTATCAAGGCGTTAAAATGAGAAAGAAGAATAGCTAACTTAGGTGGTTATGGGGGTTTTCTTTTGAAAGCCAGAGCATGCAACTCAGACACAGTTGAGCCCTGGCTGGTTTTGCAGGGGTTTGTCATGAGCTAACATGGCAGCAGGGCATTGTAAGGGTGACTTTCCCATACCATGGTGGCCTTCTAACTGGTCTCCTGCTTTAGCTGTGGAGTCAGAGTGATCCTCTTAAAATCACATGTTGACCCTTATTCCCATTTGTAATGGGAATTCAAATTCCCATTACATTGAGTAAAATCACATTCTTTGCTTTGGGCATCAGAGCATGGTCTGCCTGACCTGCATCTCAAATGCATTATCTTCTGCCTGTCTCCTCTTGTTTGCTCAGCTCCAGTCATGGTGGTCTCTTTTTAGCTCCCGGAGCAAGATAATCTTATTCCTGCACCTGCCATGGCCCTGTCATAATTAGCTTCTTATCCTTCAGGACTCTTAAATCTCCCCCCCCAAGAGGTTTTCCCAATCATCATGTTAAAAGTAGGATCTCTTATTACCTTAAATTTCATAATCCAGTGGTTTTTGCCCACCTAAATAATTAAGTAATGATCTTAACAGATCATTGCTTTCTTGGGTAAATTGAATAATGCCTCTCTATTTCACTAGACTATAAGCCCCAAGTTGGAAGAAATCCTATTTGTCTCGTTCTTGCTGAAGAGCCAAATCTTAGTTTGAATCCCCTTCCTGTGCAATCCCAGTATTGGCAGTTACAGGTGTGTACCCCAACATGGGCAAGTCATAGAACCTTCTTGTGCTCTATTTTCCTCATCTGTGAGATGAAGAATAATAGAACCTGGCCTGGTCTGTAGTAAGTCCTCAATATTTGTTGGAAAAATAAAATTAAAAAAAGAAAGAATATCAAGGACATGGCTTGGCTCCCGTAGCACAGTGATTTGGCGCCGGCCACATGAGCCAAGGCCTGTGAGTTCAAATCCGGCCTGGGCCAGCTAAACAACGACAACTGTAACAAAAAAATAGCCAGGTGTTGTGATGGACACCTGTAGTTCCAGCTGCCTGGGAGGCTGAGGCAAGAGAATCGCTTAAGCTGAAGAGTTAGAGGTTACTGTGAGCTGTGATGCCGGGGTCCTCTACTGAGGGCAACGTAGTGAGACTCTGTCTCAAAAAAAAAAAAGAAAAAAAGAAAGAATGGAAAAGTATTTATTATAGTTTAAACATAGGTAAGAGATGAGTAGGTTGATGAGACCAGCCAGAAAGGCCTTTATGTCACAGAACTGCTGCAAATTCCTGACATAAAACTAGAAGAATTTAGGAGGACTGTGAACACCAGTCTTGAGTCACATCACCAGCTAATGTGTAATCGTGGCATTATCTATTTTCAAGCATGTTTGAATAACACAGTCATATGGCTCATTCATTTATTTATTTCTCCATTCATAAAACATTTCTTGATTCTCTTTTATGTGGTGGATGCTGTGCAGCCATTAAAAAAATATTATTTTAATCGCTTAGGTGATTCTCTTGCCTCAGCCTCCCGAGTAGCTGTTGCAGAGAAGTTGATCGTCTATTGAGAAGAAGGAGAAACTGATTCTGTGGGATGAATGAGGAAATAGAAGTCTGAACAAAGGGCTGTTAGAACAGAGGATGGAGGGATTACCCTGCTCTCTATAAAACCTACTCATGAATCCTGATTTATATTAACAGTGTGTATGGTCAGTACTGTTGCTTTGATTTCCATGTCTAGATTCATCCAGTGGGAGTGTGGGCTGCCAGGAATTGAGACCAGTTCCTTGTCTGGGAACTGACTGTAGCTTCACCCTACTTTACACCATTACCTGTTAGCCTGGGGCAGCCCACATAATGATGGATGTTACACAGGCTGGGCTTTCTCTTCTCCCTTTGAAGGACCATTCATTCTAACTTCAGTTTGTAGTACAAGCGTCTTGGCTGCTTGCACCTTACACCCTGGCAGCCTTTATGCTATGTGAAGTATCTGCCTTGAGAAGAGTTGCTGTGTGGAGGTGACAGTAAGTTACAGTAGGACGCTTATAACACAGGGCTATGGAGCAAGTTCCTTAATACCACACCATCACCCAGATGATAAATCATAGAGCTGGCAAGGGAATTCCAGTCTGTTGTCACTGGTGTTTTGTAAGAGTTGACATTGCTCTTTTAGCCTGACGAGGAGCCAGAGGGACCTGGAGAGTGAACACACACTGGCCACTGGCCACACATTCCGTGTCCCACCCTAAACAAAGAGAGTCACTAACATATGCCCTGAAATGTGCTGTGCTATTGAGGGCAGCCCTTGCCTGCTTCACCCTCTCTTGCTACCTTTTCTTATTTTTAACAATGAAAACACATACTTTTGAAAACAATCAAAGGCAATGTGCGATACTTGATTCATTCCTGGATAATATAAAACCAAACGGAAACAGAAAAACCAGTGCTTTTAAGAAGTTACTAAGGCAGTTGGTGAAATTTAATTAAGTTGTATATTAGAGAAAGCCATTGCATCCATATGAATTTTCCTGAGTGTATGAACTGCATTGTGGTTATGCCTCAGATTTTAGAAGTTACAAGAACTCAGGGCTGAAGGCCCAAGATACCAAATGCAGTCAAGTGCTATCAGTGGTGAAATCAGGGGTGTGGGCAAGATGCCCTCTTCAGCCCTCACGTCCCTTGATCCTATAGGATGGATTAAAATTAATCGTGCAACACAAGTGCTGATTCTCACAACAACGGGAGCAACAGCAAAGATGAGCTTGAGGTTAAGAAAAGGCTGTTTTCTTACTTTAATAGACTTTGCCTTTTAGAGCAGTTTTAGGTTCATAGAAAAATGGAGTTGAAAATCCATTTTCCATAAAACCCCTGCTTCTACACACACACAACTTCCCTACTGTCAACAACTCCCACCAAGTGATACCTTTGTTTCAGGTGACGAACCTACCGGACACATCATTATTACCCAAACTCGGTGTCTACGTTAGACCTTCACTCTGGGGGTCATATGTTGAAGAGGTTATGACAAATGTGTAGTGATATTTATGGTACCATGCAGAGTACTTCCGCTATCCTCAAAATCCAGGTGCTCTGCCTGTTCCTGTCCCCCTCCTCACACCCCTGGCGGCACTGATCCTTCTAAGGCCGCCATAGTTGTACCTTTTCCGGAATGTCATTGGTTGGGGTCACACCGTCTGTAGCCTCTTCACATCGACTTCTTTCACTCACTGCTACACATTTCAGTTTTCTCCATGTCTTCTCATGGCTTGATGCTCATTTCTTTTTAGCACTGAATACTGTTCCATAGTCTGGACGCACCCCAGTTTATCCATTCACTTACAGAAGGACATCTTGGTTGCTTACAAGCTTGGGTAATTATGAAGAAAGCTACTATGTCTATACATGTCCATGTGCAGGTTTTTATGTGGACATAAGTTTTCAACCCCTTTGTATAAATACCAAGGAAAGTAAAACAGTTTAATTGTAGAAAATATGGACCGTTCAGGCTTAGTGCCTGTTGCTAAGTGGTTAGGGCGCTGGTCATATACACCGGGGCTGGTGGGTTTGAACCTGGCCCAGGCCTGCTACACAACAACACCACCACCACCAACAACAAAATAGCCAGGTGTTGTAGTGGGCACCTGTAGTCCCAGCTACTTGAGAGACTGAGGCAAGAGAATCCCTTAAGCCCAAGAGTTTGAGGTTGCTGTGAGCTGTGATGCCATAGCACTCTACTAAGGGTGACATAGTGAGACTGTCTTAAAAAAAAAGAAAAAAAAAGAAAAGAAAAGAAAATATGGACAGTTCACTGAGCAAAATGAAGAATTATAAACACAGAATCCTGCCACTTAGAGTACTATTTTCCAAACTTCCTGACTGCGCCTCATAGCTACAAATAGACGCTATGTTGTGACCCTGTATTATTATATGTGATTCAAACAAAAGTTTCACAAAACTGCACCCAGCTTCACTCTGGTCATTGCTCCCGATATTTCTATTCCATCCCGTTCCTCCCTTTTAGATCTATAGCACCCTGCCCTCCAGTTTTCGAGCTTTTTAAGCCCCTATAGACACAATTCGGTGATTTCCAAAGATCTTGAAACATATATTAGACAGTCAGAACTTGAAAGTGGTTACAGGCATCCCCGATTTCCCAATACCCTGGTACTGCTCAGAGCCACCGAGGCCCTCGAAATACCCGGCATTGAAAGATGTGGTATAACACCAAGATTACATAAAGTTACACAGAAAATAAGGAAAGATGACTCATTTCAGTTCTAAACATCTAAGAGGAGCCCAAAGAGTGGAGGAGCTTAACTTTTTTGTTTGTTTAAAGAAAATATCTCAGTATCTGAAACTCCTCTCACTGTGGGAGGTGTCCCACTTTATGATCATTACTTGCCTTTCCTGCTATGTGTGGGTTTGGGGAGTTCTTTTCCCCCTTCTCTGTATTCTTTAAATTTAGAACAGAGTCAATATATGTATTTGTCAAATTAATGAATGAACCAATGAGTCTTGGGCCTGGTGACACAGAGCCAATATACAAGGAAACATGGGCCAGCAGGGAGCCGTCAGGGCACCACTCTGTGGAACAAAGGAAATAGAAGCTCAAATTAGGAGTCCCAGACAGCAGTGCTGTTCTATCTCCTCCATTGCATCCCTGGCTAGCCCCTTTGTGTCTGCTCAATAGTAACCTTTTGATGGACAGCAAACTTTCAAAAGTAAACACTAATTTTATGTACTCTTATGTTAATTTGAAAAAAAGAATAAAACCGGCTCATTGCCTGTAGCACATACACCAGAGCTGGTGGGTTCGAATCCAGCCTGGGCCTGCCAAACAACAATGACAACTATAATCCAAAAAATAGCTGGGTGTTGTGGTGGGTGCCTGTAGTCCCAGCTATTTGGGAGGCGGAGGCAAGAGAATCACTTAAGCCCAGGAGTTGGAGGTTGCTGTGAGCCGTGATGCCACAGCACCTTTACCCAGGGAGACAGCTTGAAGCTCTGTCTCAAAAAAAAGAAAAGAAAAAAAAATGAAATAAAACCAAAAATTTTTAGGCTGGGCACGGTGACTCACATGTCTAATCCTAGCATTTTGGAAAGCCAGAGCAGGAGGATCACTTGAGCCCAAGGGTTCAAGACCGGCCTAGGAAACAGCAAGACCCTATCTCAATAAAAAATTTTTTTTAATTTAAAAAAGTTTTAGTTCTGTGATTGTATTGTTACTGTGTGGTTTCTTTTAGTTTTTGCGTTTTGTCTAATGGTGTCCCGCTCTGAATGATTAGAATCTAACTTCCTTTCATCCCTACCAAATACCCCCACACTTCTCTTCCCCCTCACCCTTTTGGTATAGTTTTATCATCATTTTTCTTAAAGGACATTCAGTATTTACATCATTATGATTATGTAAATATATTCAGAGAGAAATCCATGTAACAAACTTTGAATTCATTTTCATTAAAAAAACAAAAACAAGAACAAATGTAAACACTGACTGCAGGCCTGGAACTCTCTGCCTTGATGCTGGTTTGACTCACAGACTCGACTTTACACAGACACGATGAGAACTGCCTGATGCTGTGGAGTGAGCTGGTTGTGAATCGCTGGTTTAGCAACAACACACATGCACGCACAGGTGGACACCGTCAGGAGAGGGACTATACAATGCAATCTACCTGCCTCCTCCAAAGGACTCAGAGACCTCCCGCTTACATCAGCCTGAAGAGGTGGGGGATCCTCTTGGCCATGTGTGGTGCAACTGGACAAAAATCACCGAAAAAGTCATTTCAGGGGTCTGAAAATGGACCATAAACAGAAAAGAAATTAAGAAGCATTTATTTTTAACTGCCTTATAGAAATGTAATTTATATACCAGCAGGTCTAATTCTTTAAAGGGAAATTCAGTGAGTTTTTTGTGTTCGTGGAGTAGTGCAAGACACGTGCTTACTTTTGAAAACCTGCACACCTGGAGAAAAGAGGGGGGATCTTGGCCTTCTTGCCTAATGCTACTTTCTTTCCATCATCTCTTGTTTGGGGCTGACCCTGAACACCCACAGCTTTGCTGAAAGAGGGGCCCATGAGACCCAGTTAGGGCTGAACACCCGTACTATACCTGCGAAAAGCCTCAGACTTGGTAAAGAGATGAGGAATCAGCACAATTATTTTATGAGCCATAGAGAAAGCAAAAAAGTGCTGCTAATTAAACTTGACCTGGATTGTATAATGCATCTCAATTTCAGAGATGTGAAAATGTGGATGAAACATGAGAACAAGCAAATGTGTGTGTGGCCGGGAACATGCAAGGGGCAGATAAGGATGACTTTGAGCTACGCAAAGGACAGAAGTATGTATATGTCCAGTAAGTGGTTTGAAGGTCAGGAGAAAACCCTGGAGTATGGACGCAGAATTAGGTGTGTGAGCCTCCAGGTGGTGTTTGGACTATGGGGAAAAAAGCTATACCCAGGAGGGTGTGGAGGGCAGGGTCTCTCTCTGAGGCCCTCTGGATCATTCTGTGGTGCCAGGGGCTGTTCCATGCATGGTAGAATGTTTAGCACTATCCTGGCCTCTAACCCTGGATTGTACTACCTGCCCCCCACCAACTGTGACAATCAAAATGTCTGTAGATGTTACCGAATGTCCTGCATCTTACCTCCTATCCCCCATCTGAAGGAAGCAAGCAAGAAGAAGGACCTGGGAGATGCTAAAGCTTAAGATATATTTAATAATGAATATACACAGAGATTGGGTAGGAACTTGGTATCGATTAAAGAATAGTGTGTCTTGGTGTTATTTTTACCCTCTG
This sequence comes from Galagoides demidoff, assembly GCA_963574575.1. Lineage (NCBI taxonomy): Eukaryota > Metazoa > Chordata > Mammalia > Primates > Galagidae > Galagoides > Galagoides demidoff. The sequence continues at coordinate 12,474 of CAUYQV010072996.1, forward strand.
TTCATTTCACCTGGCATGAGCTCTTTGGCCTTGCAGACACTGAGCAGGCAGTGATGAATATTGGTCAGTAGTATGGGCTCTGCACCCAGACTTCAGGAGTCCTACCCCCAACTGACCTTTCCTGGCTCATGACCTTGACCTTTTCCTAGCTCATGGCCTTGACCTCTCTCTCGCTCACAGCCTTGACCCTTCTCTGGATGCACGCATCAGATTCTCCTTTTTTCTTTTTCTCTCCCTTCATCTCTCCCACTCTTTCTCCCTAACCTCTTATTTTCACAAATATTTATTGAGAGCCAAGCCACTTTGGAAGGGGAAACTATTAAAAATGATAATACAAAAGAATGTATTAGTAAGAACTGTTATAAATGCTGTGAAGGAAAATTACCTGTAGTGTCACTGCTGAAAATCTGAGTTAAGCCCCACAAAAACCTGTAATAAGTGACATGACAACCTCTTAGGGATGACTTTGGGGAACCACAGTTCTCATGGTTCCTCTCAGTGAATTCCAGAGTAGTCATTTGATGGTAAGAGGGAAGCTTTGGAGATGGTTTGCTCTACTTACCAGCTTTGTGACCTTGCCTAAGCTCCTCAGTCTCATGTGTTAAACTGGGATGTCATTTGCCTAATGGGATTGTTGAGAGGAATAAATAAGATAGTTCAAGAAAAGTGCTTAGACCAGTGCCTAGAGGGCAGTCAGTGCCCAGCAAGGGTCTTAGGCTACAGAGCCAGTGGATAGAGTTGGGGTCGACTGAAACCACAGGAGTAGGGCTGAATATCTCACACGGCCCACGTGAAGAGGCTCCTCATAGACAGTGAGCCAGGACAGAATGTTCAGAGGCAGGAGAGTGAGAGAGGCAGGCTGTGTCGGGCACAGCAGCGGCATCACTAGGGCTCAGTAGTTAGCAGGAGCTGAGGACGGAAGTCAGCTCACAGAGTCCAGCAGTGAGGCAGTAGAGACAGGGAGATGGAGAGCTTCTGCTGGAAGTATATCTGGGGAAGGAAAGAAACAGAGGTCCGGGACTTAAGGGCACAGCGGCCATAAGGACCGAGAAAGGCAGCTGTTTTAGACAGATGTAGCAGGTAATAGGAGGATCTGGGCAATTTGAAAGCAAATTGGTTCCCATCAGCATGGTTTTGGTGGCATGGCTCTAGCAGGATTGCTGGTGGGGGGAAGGGAGGGAGCAGGATAGCAGCTGTTAAATTGACTCAGCATGGAGACCCCACTTGTGTAGAGAAAGACCTGAGGATAGGAGGAGCGGCCAGACTGAGGGAACCTAAGGGGTCAAAGGGCCTGCAGCCTTAAGAGCAGGAGAGAGGGGGAGCTTTAGAGGGCTGGAAGGCTGGAGGCTGTGTCTCAACACAGGAGGGTGGACTGGAAGGAAGCACAGATCCAACCAGCTCGTACCTCCTGCTCCTAGCATGGTGGCACACACACCATGCTAGGTGTTGGTGGTAGGATCAAGAAATCATAGGTAACATAGGTCTCATTATGCCCGTTTTGCTGATGACCAGAGACACCTAGTTCTTGCTTAAGGTCATCCAACTAGAAAATGATACGGCTGAGACTCAAACTATGGTCCCCATGGGCCTGGCCCAGGACTCTTTCCTTTCAGCACGGTTACTCTCCTTAACTCAGAGCCACCATCCCACCCTGTTGACAGACTATGGGAAGCAAGAGGGCACCTCGAAAAGGGAGGTCTTGGTTCAACTTTCCCACTTGTAAGCCATGTGGCAGGCAAATATTTCACCTCTTTTTTTTTTTTTGAGACAGAGTCTCACTATGTCACCCTCAGTAGCATGCAGTGGGGTCATAGCTCACAGCAACCTCTAACTCTTGGGCTTAAGCGATTCTCTTGCCTCAGCCTCCTGAGTAGCTGGGACTACAGGTGCCACCACAATGCCCGGCCATTTGTTGCAGTTGTAATTATTGTCTAGCAAGCCCGGACCGAGTTTGAACCCACCAGTTCCAGTGCATGTGGCCAGCCCCCTAACCACTGAGCTACCAGCGCCAAGCCAATGTTTCACCTCTTTAAAATGTGTCGTCTCCTCCGTCAGATAGGAATGGTGCAGCCTTTACACAGCTGTATCTGGGACACCGGCCAGAACGTAAGCTTCAGGAGGGCAGGGACTTTTCTCTGCTTGATCTCCTGCTATGGCTCCAGCCCAGGTGCCTGAACAGGGCCGGGTCATCCTTGTTGAGAGGCTATGGGGAGCAGCTACCCGCACTTCAGGCTGTTGTTCCCCAATATGACCACCAGATGGCAGCAAAGGAAAGCGCGTCCCAGGGACAAGTGTCGCAGTCCCGAGGGCCTCTGCCCTCTCCTGGACTTCCTGTTTTAGGAAATAGAAGGTTTTCATTGTCCCCGGGCTTCCGGCCTGTGCAGGGCCTGATTACTGATCCTTTTTGAAGTGCTGCCCAGGTGTGAGGGGCCGCACGGTCCAGGAGACTCCCTGAGGCCTCCACCTAGTCAAGCTGTGTTAACTCCCACAGGGAAGAGCCTCTTGGTCATGTGTCTTAAATGGTCCCTCCTGGGACATCCTGGTGAGGATGAAGACTCAGGGTGGGGTGTGGGTCAGACACCTGGACTAGTAACGTCTTAAGGGACCAGCAGGAGCCTACAGGGCAGCTGACCAGGGGACTCTTTACTCTGTCATCTTATTTCCAGACAGGTGCTATTATGATGGCCAGTGCCTTTGTGTGTCAGCTCAAATAGTCCTTCCCATGGACAGATCCCCACGTAGCCCCTTGTTCTATCACGCTTCTCCAAGGCACTTAACCATTATCAGCAGTAATTTTATTTCTGTGCACGTTGCTTTAATGCGTTTGTGGTCCCTAGGGAGTGTGGGACAGTGCCAGTCATTGCTTTTGAAGGGTCTGCACAGATGGACCAAGGCCCAGTGTACAGATGAGCGCTCAGACCAGAAAGAATGAATGTTGAACACTCTGACCCCACGTCCTAGTTACCTTCTCACTCCTGATATCCTGAACTCTAGGTCCCATGGATCACATACCTATTTAAGGTATGTGTTAATTGTTAGAACAATGTGTTAATTGTTCTATTCCCTAGGGGTCTGCCGGCTGTGTAGTTTGGCACCTGTTCCCTGGTTTCTTTCTTTCTTTTTTCTGGGACAGAGTTTCACTTTGTTGCCCTTGGTGGAGTGTTCTGGCATCATAGCTCACAGCAATCTCAAACTCTTGGGCTCAGCGATTCTCTTGTCTCAGCCTCCTGAGTAGCTGGGACTTCAGGGGCTTGCCACAACGCTGGGCTGTTTTTCCTGATGTCTCACTCTGGCTCAGGCTGGTCTTGAATCCATGAGCTCAGGCAATCCCCTGCCTCGGCCTCCCAAGTGCTAGGATTACAGGCCCTGGTTTCTTGCAAGGCGTCTGGCACCCCATGTGATCAAAGGGGTTTGGGAGACGAGGTATGGAGAGTTACGGTCCAGATGGCAGGTCTACCCTGCTCCACGTCCATTATTTTCCCCCACCCTGTGGCAAAATGCCTGAACCGGAAGCGCCCTGCCCACCCACCTTCACGGGAACCCTGCTTTTGCGCATGCCTGTCCTCACCTGTCTTGGGAGCTGAGCAAGCTGGGTCTGCTTGGCGGTGGCTTTGTACATTGAACCAACCCCCTGAGGGAGTGCTTGCTAGCCCCAGTCTACCTGCATGGGAAAGGGAGGCTGAGGGAGGGGACAGTTCCTCGCCAGACACTGTACTTAGCTCAGGGGGAGGCAGCCTTCCACCAGGAATTCTGCTGCCTCTCTGCGGGTGGGGGTGACCAGGCAGGAAGATATCAGCAGATGAATTCTGACTTCTGTGGAATCTGTTTTCTTGGTTCCGTTTCTCCTGTCTCTTCACCTCCTCTCAATCCTATTGTCTGCAATTTTGGCCTCTTGAGATGATTCAAATCGTCTTGCCTCCTAGGCACTTTCATCAAGATCCCTGCACTCTCTGTAATTGCTAGTTGTGTGTGTGCTTGAAATAGCCTCTCTTTCCTCCTGCCCTTCTCTGTCTCCCTTTTTTTGTGCTCTGCAGAAGTGTCTCCCTGTGCCAGCTCCCGGCCTCCCTCAGGACTGGATTCTGCTTCAGAAAGGCAGGAACCCCCTCCCCCTTCACTGTTTTCCTGCTGTGCCTCCTCCACCCACCCTCCACCCCCAGGAGCTCAGCCTGGGTGGCAACCCCAGCCTGTCTCCCTGCACTGTGGATTTGAAGCTAATGGCATTTCCTCTGAAGGCTTTGGAGACTGGCCAAGTGGACCCCATGCTGCTCTGGGTAGCTCCTCTGCCCAGCACTCACTGTAACAAACAGAGAAAAGAAATTAAAATGATTCCAGCTAAGGGTGAATGTAATGAGCAGGAGAAAAGCTGTAATCTGAGACTGCGGCTTGAGCTAAATGGGGCTGTGGGATCTTCAAGCAGGGAGGAAATCAGCCCCTTGAGCAAAGCAAAGGTTCACAGTCCCCAGGGGCCCTGGGCTCTGGCTGGTGCCCCTCCTGGAAATGCAAGATTTTATCTAAGGGGGCTCTGCTGGTGCTCAGGTCTGAAGGAGAGGACATGGATGGGGGTGGGGTCTTCCACTGCTCTCTTCACAGCTGTCCCTGTCCTCCTGCCCAGGACTCCCCTTTGGAAGACTTTTAGATTGTTTGTCCTCCTGTGAGTGCCTGGAGTGGGTGGTTGGGTGGAGCCACCCCGGCCCTCTTCCTTGGCCTCTTCCAGCTCTTTCTCCATAAGGAAAAGGGGCTGCTCTGTGAGTCAGTGTGCGGGTCGTCCTCTGGGCAGTGATTTGCTGGTTGGCAGGGTGTGGTACCACAGTGCAGGACCCATTCTCTGCTCTTTTCTCATACACCCTGTTCCTCTCTAAGTGGCAGAATCAGTAAACTGAGTCAGGGCTCCCCCTTCTCCCTCCCAGCCTGTCCATTTCTTTCTTCTTCTCACCCTGCCCTGCTCTCCTGGTTTCAAGGTTTCCATTGGCTGGAGAATTAGGAGGCTTCACTTTCATTAGGAGGTTGTTTTTGTTACTTAACTTTTACTAGTGATTAGTCCACTGGGGGCCACCAGCTTCTGAGAAGGTAGCACTTTGATTCCACATCCACTAGTGTGTGTGTGTGTGTGTGTGTGTGTGCTGACACGGACGATCTCCTTGACCAGATGTTATTAAGGCTTCTTCTCCTCTTTCAGGCTTCAACTTTGGCTTCTGTGTCCATCTTGTCCTTGCTGGGCCAGTATAGCCCACTTTTTTTTTTGAGACAGAGTCTCAAGCTGTCATCCTGTCCTGGGTAGAGTGCTGTGATATCACAGCTCACAGCTGCCTCAAACTCCTGGGCTTAGGCGATTCTCTTGCCTCAGCCTCCCAAGTAGCTGGGAGGACAGGCACTTGCCACAAAACCTGGCTATTTTTTTTTTGTTGTTGTTGTTGTTACTGTAGTTGTCATTGTTGTTTGAGCTGGCCTGGGCCTGATTCGAACCTGCCTACCTTGGTGTATGTGGCTGATGCCCTACCCACTGAGCTACGGTTGCTGAACGGTATAGCCCCCTTTTAGCAAGAATCCTACTAAATTGTCCCTCCTTCCTTAATATTGGAGCAGCCTTGATATCTGATCAAATCCCCACTCCCATCTTGAGGTGTAAGTTCTTGGCCCACCTTTAGCTTGAAGCCTGTTAGATCCACCTAAGAATTCCCAGCTCTCGATGTCATCTCTTTGTAATTATCTACCCACTGATGCACACCCTGCTCCTAGGCTATATTTGCACTTGAGCCTGATCTCTCTTCCCTATTACAATAGCCTTGAATAAAGTCTTCCTTACCATTTTAATAGCATCTGAATAATTTGTTTAACTGAGAGGGAGAGAGAGAACTTTGTTAGGTTTTCCTTGGGGAGGAAGAGAAGATAGGATAGAGGAGGATATTAGGGAACTCCTGGGTTCTTGGCACTAAGGACATCACTGTGAATACCTAATATCTTAGAATAATTGTAAAAGGTCAAGTCCATCCACTAGAGAGTAAGCTGCAAAAACGTGAGGAGTTTTGTGTATTTTTCTCATTACTGTATCTTCACCAACTAGAAGAAAATAAATATTTGTTGAAAGAATGAATAACCATGTGCTCAAGGTCAAGCACTTGGGTAGAAGGATCACCTGGGGAGGGAGGTCCATGGCATTTTGCAGTGTGGGACAGTGTTGCCAGACCCTGAGAGTAAGATAGGGCTGGATCCTCCCTCCTGACAGTGGCAGTCTAGAGGGGAAAGTCAACAATGCAATAGACAACAGCAGCAAGCGTGGCGTGTGCTGCATGGGAGGGGCTACCCAGTGTAAGGAGATGCTGGAGGAGGGAGCCCAGAGTTGGCAGCTCCTGAGGTGAGTCCTGAGCTCTGCATCAGGAGGAGAGGTGGAGGAAGAAGCAGTCCGGGCAAAGGAGGCAAGTGGAGAGACACGAGTGGGCATGAATAACTTGAAGAAATAAGGTGGGTTTTGCCTTCCTGGAGCATGGAGGGAGAGGATTACCAGAGGGGTGGCAGGACTGGAGCAGGGGCCAGGGGCTGGGACTGGAAGGGCTTTCTGGGAGTTTGAGCCATGCCTCTTGAGCAGGTGGACCTGGCTGTGCTCATCAACATCTTTATTCCTTTATTTGTTTATTGGTTCATTCATTTGTTCATCAAATGACTTTGAGGACCTACTCTAGCTAGTCACTGCATTAATCATAGAGTTATAAACAAGTATGAGACATAGTCGTCATCTCAAGGAGTTCACATCTGATGAGGATGTCAGAGATGCCATCAATTAGTTATTTGGGCGCCAATCCCTTTCCTCCAACATAACTGGGGCCTGGCTGCTGTTGGCCTTGAAGCTGAGCAGGGACCTTCTTCTTGGTTATCTTTCTGCAAGCAGGAATCCACAGTCCTGAAGGGGCAAGACTGGGATCTTAGGATCCTGGGACCCTACTGAGAAAGAAAAGTTAAGGAAACCACCCAGAAGTTTTAGGGGATGCCTGACGAGGGAACAACTGTGGAGTCAGGAGTCTCCCTGAGATGGAATGTACTCTCAAGAGAGAGCGAGCATTCAGTAAGCTTTGCTGAGCTGACTTAGCATCAAGGCCTAGAGCTATTTCTGATCATGGGCTCAGTGAATGTGGCTGATTCTGATTTCTATCTAAGCCTGTTGTCTTTATGACGTGATTACTTCTTGGGGACAAATTGTGTGAGAGTTGAAAGAGCTGAACCCTTTGTGTATCACTTAAGAGGGAATTTTCCTATAAGTACCAGAAAACATAATTCTAAAGGCTTTTAATCCCCTATATCATAAGACGTTGTGCTTCTTATGATATACTTCTATCATAAGAAGTTATTCACATTGGTTCAGAGGCTCAGGATGTCATGGTTTATGTCTATGCAATTCTTCTGGCTTTCCATATAATTATAGAATAGCTGCTGTGGCTCCAATCATCGCATCCACATTTGAGGCAGGAAGAAGCAGAGACAGGTGGTCCTGGTCACATCTGCCTTTTTCCTCTGGAAAGAAGAAGCTTTCTCATAAGTTCTGAAAACAAATTTTCCCTTTGGACCTTGTCCATCAAAATTGCCTGGAAAGCCAGGTTTATCATGAATGGCTAAAAACTGAGATAAGCAAACTTTTTCTTAAAAGGCCGGATAGTAAATATCTCACATTTTGTGTGGGCTAAGATGTAAAATTAAGGATAGTATGTAGGTTCTTGGATGACTATTTAAAACGAAGCAAATATCACCCTGGTCCCCAAACCAGGAAAAGAGCCAACAGAAAAAGAAAACTATAGACTAATATCATTAATGAATATTGATGCAAAAATATTCAATAAGATCCTAGCAAATGGAATTCAACAACACATCAAAGCAATTATACACCATGATCAAGTTGGTTTTATCCCGGGGTTACAAGTCTCGTTCAAGATACGTAAATTCATAAATATAATACATCACATAAATAAAATGAAAAACAAGGACCACATGATTCTCACAATTGATGCAGAAAAAGCTTTTGATAATATCCAGCACCCTTTCAGGATCAGAACTCTCAAGAAAATAGGTTTAGAAGGGTCAGTTCTGAAACTGATAGAGGCCTTCTACAGCCAATATCATACTGAATGGAGTAAAATTGAAAACATTTCCACTCAGATCTGGAACTAGGCAAGGATGCCCACTGTCTCCACTGCTATTCAACATAGTAATGGAAGTTCTAGCCATCACAGTCAGGCAAGAGAAGGTGATCAGGGTATCCAAATAGGGTCAGAGGAGATCAGACTCTCACTCTTTGTGGATGATATGATCTTATACCTAGAAAACTCCAGGGGCTCAGCTACAAAACTCTTAGAAGTGATCAAGGAATACAGCAATGTCTCAGGTTACAAAATCAATACTCACAAATCTGTAGCCTTTATATATACTAACAATAGTCAAGCTGAAAAAACAGTCAAGGACTCTATTCCTTTTAGAGTAGTGCCAAAGAAGATGAAATATCTGGGAATTTATCTAACAAAGGATGTGAAAGATCTCTATAAAGAGAATTATGAAACTCTGAGAAAAGAAATAGCTGAAGTTGTTAACAAATGGAAGAACATACTATGCTTATGGTTGGGAAGAATCAACATTATTAAAATGTCTATACTACCCAAAGCAATCTACAGATTTAATGTAATCCCTATGAAGGCACTATCACCATTCTTTAAAGAGCTTGAAAAAAATAGTGCTTCATTTTACATGAAATCAGAAAAAAACTTCAAATAGTAAATACACTACTCAGAAATAAAAACAGATCAGGAGATACCATGTTATCAGACTTCAGGTTATACTATAAATCTATAGTGATTAAAACAGCCTGGTACTGGTACAAAAATAGAGATGTAGATGTATGGAACAGAATAGAGAAACAAGAGATGAATCCAGACACTTATAGTCATTTGATCTTTGACAGAACTATCAAAAACATTCAAGGGGGAAAGATTCTCTATTTAAGAAATGGTGCTGGGTAAACTGGCTGGCAACCTGTAGAAGAATGAAACTAGCCCCCATCTCTCACCATTAACAAAGATTGAATCTCATTGGATAAAAGATCTAAACTTAAGACATGAAACTATAAAAATATTAGAAGATAGTGAAGGGATGAACAAATTGGCCTGGGAGAGTTTTTTATGAGGAAGACCCCCCCCTCCAAGGCAATTGAAGCAACACCAAAATTATATTACTGGGATCTGATCAAACTAAAAAGCTTTTGCACAGCCAAGCACAGTAAACAAAGCAAACAGACAGCCTTCCGAATGGGAAAAGATGTTTGCAGGTTATGCTTCTGACAAAGGTCTGATAACTAGAATCCACAGAGAGCTCAAACTAATCAATAAGAAAAAACAAAATAATCCCATTTCTATGTGGGCAAGATACTTGAACAGAAACTTCTCTGAAGAAGACAAGAGCATGGCTTAGAAACACTTGAAAAAATGAAAAAATGCTCCCCATCTTTAATCATCATAGAAATGCAAATCAAAGGGGAAGGTGGCACCTGTGGCTCAAGGAGTAGGGCGCTGGCCCCATATACTGCCCCGGCCAAAAAAACTGCCCAAAAAAAAAAAAAAAAAAAGCAAATCAAAACCACTTTGAGATATCATCTAACTCCTGGAAGATTAGCCCACATCACAAAATCCCAAAACTGTAGATATTGGCATGGATGTGGAGAGAAGGGAACACTTCTACACTGCTAGTGGGAATGCAAGCTAATATGGCCTTTTTGGAAAGAAGTTTGGAGAATACTCAAGGAACTAAAAGTAGATCTACTGTTTGATCCTGAAATCCCCCTACTAGGTACTTACCCAGATGATCAAAAATCATTTTACAGCAAAGACATTTGCACCAGAATGTTTGTTGCAGACCAATTCTTAATTGCTAGGTCATGGATGCAGCCCAAGTGCCCATTGATCCATGAATGGATTAACAAATTGTGGTATATGTACACCATGGAATACTATGCAGCCATAAGAAGATGAAGACTTCACATCTTTTATGTTTACCTGGATGGAGCTGGAACATATTCTTCTTAGTAAAGTATCTCAAGAATGGAAAAAAAAAGTATCCAATGTATTCAATACTACTATGAAATCGTAAAACATAACTATAGTTCAGAAAGCAGGGACGAGGAAAGAGGGGAGGGGAGGAGGGAGGTTGGGAGGCAGGAGGGGTTTTTTTGGATCCAACCTAGTGTGCATAATGCAATGATGCATTTCTATACTATTAAGAATAGAGTATAAATGTTTTTGCCACAACAAATAAGTAAGCAGGGAGATGGTTGTGTTATCAGTTGGATGTGAGCATTCCACACTCACATTGTACCCCATAAATGCATTAATGTACAGTTATGATTTAATAAAGAATTAAAAAAATAAAATGTGACTATTTAAAAATATAACAACTATTCTTGTTCATGGGCCATGTGAAAATGGGGGCAGATTTGGCCCAGGGACTTTATGCAATTTGCCAAAACTTCACTTAGACCAGGATGGAAGGTGAGGAGGAAGGTGAGTTCCCGGGATGCTTTTCCTCTCCTTCCAATGGTCAGGCCTAATCATGGGGCTGCACGGCCAGCTGTAAGGGAGGTTGGAACACAACCTCCATTTCTGGGACATTTTCCCCCACAGTGGGGAAAAATGAGAACCAAGGAGCAATAGTGTTTGCGTTCTTCCTAAGAAAGCATTTCCCAGAATTACTTTATGAAAGAATTGGTTCAATTTTACCTAGAGATGAAGATGGTCAATTCCAAGGATCTTGCATTTATGTCAAGAGAAGAAATACAGGTTTCCTCCAGAAGATGGCAGTAGAGCAAGCGCTAAGTCCGCTCCCGGACCACGGCGCTGCGGACTGCGGATTTCTGCTCCTGCGGCGGCACCTGTGCTCGGCCCATCTGTGATGTACCAGGAAAGGGAGTTTAGCCAGCGATGCCGGGGAAAGCAGGGCAAAGAGGGCCCTTGCAGAAATGATAAAAGCATTGCAGGGGGAGAAAGGAAGAGGGTGGCGTGGGTTGGGGAGGAGGCGGAGGAAGAAGATGAGGGGGATGGGGGTAGGGGTCAGAAATGAGGTTAGTATACTTTCCTGGCGGGCTCTAAAATGGCCAGAATGGCATGGTCACCCCGGTCCGCACTTGCCAGAGGCACGTTTGGGAGTTGAGACTGAGCATGCGCCCGCCCCCTTCAGGCCTGGCGGCGGGAGCAGGGGCCCTTCTTCCTCCTTCCCGCCGCGGCACCCGCACCAGAGGTCTTGAACTTTGCCATGTGAGGAAGTAAGTTCAAGCTGGGGGCTGGGGGAGCTCCTGGGACATCCTTTTTCCAGCTTTCATCTGAGATAAAGCTAAGATCTTAATCTCTGTCTGTTCCCTGTGTCTTACTTCTCCATTAGTTTCTGACTGATCCAGAAAAGATGGGATAGGGTACAAGTGAACTTTTCTGGAACTAGAGTATAAATGTTTGAACACAATAACTAGGTAAATGACACGAAGTCTATGTTTACCAGTTTGATGAAAATATTTCAAATTGTGTGTGAAAACACTACACTGTACCCCATGTTTGCATTAATGTATACAGCTAACATTTAATAAAAAAAAATAAGAAAAAGATGGGATAGGGGATGGTGATGGTGATGTTTATTTTGAGTCCCCCCCCAAACTCTAACACTATTCCCAATTTTGTTTAGGCAAACAAGTCTTTTGCTGGATAAAGCTGTATGGAGACAAGAGAGTCTTTACGTGGATATTTTGTGCTGCAGAGATTCTGGACAGTGGAGCTACTGTGCCCAGCACTGTTTAAGCACATACCTATCTATAGGTATATCTACCTACATTAGCTCTATATCTATCTATTTACTTGTCTTTATCTGTCTCTCAAATCTCATTTAATTTTCAGAACTCTAAGAAGCAGATACTACCATTATCCTAGTTATGCAGATAGGGAAATAGAGGCAAAGGAAGATTAGGCAAATTGCCTAAGGTTACAAGCTGGTAAGTGGCTTCCAATCCAGTTCACCTGGCTCCGCAGCCCCACACACTTAACCACTATAGGACATGGTCTTGTTGGATTCCAGGCAGGTAGGTTCAAGTCAGATTAGGTGTTAGGATAGCAGGACAAGCCAGCCTCCTCACTATAGATTTTTTTAAAATAAATTTCAGATTAATATGAGGGTATATACAATTAGGTTACATTGCATTTGCAAGGTAAAGTCTAAGTTGTAGTCGTGTCCTGCACTGTAGATCTCAGTTAGTGATGCCTCTCTCTCTCTCTGTCTTTCCTCTGTGGTGGTAAGGGGGGAGGGGTCAGGAGCAGCAGGGGAAAAGGTGGTTAGGTTGGACAACCAGCAAGATGCGCCTCCCCTGAGCTAGGATTTAAGTTGTTCTCACCCTGGCCAGGGCATCAGTATAAGTCTGAGAAAGAGAAGACAAGCTGCTTTACAGAGGACCAGACTTGAGGGTTTATAGGACACCCAGCTGGGGTTGTCTTGGAGCCAGTTAGATGTAGATTTTTCAGTTCGGGAGAGAGGCCTAGGCTTTACGCTCAGATTTGAGAACCTTCAGCAGAAGTGGTGGATGTCCTGGGAAGATGTGTGATTGACAGGATTAAAGCCAAGGATGCAGGAGAGTCAGGAAAACACACTGAGAGGTTTGTGGTTAAGTGGGTGTTGAGTAGCCCCGGGCTTCCGGGTAGGAAGGCCAAGCATTTGACCATATTTCCAGCTTGGATCATCCTCTGGACTCCAGACTCACACATCTAGATGTGCATCAGGCATCTCAAGTTTCCTTGTCCAAATGCAAACTTCTGATCTTCCTCAAGCCTGTTCCTACTGTTGTCTTTGACATCTCAGTTAATGGCTCTCCATCCTTCTAGTTCCTCAGGCCTCAAACCTTGGAGTCATCCTGGTTTCTTTTCTTTTGTATCTTTCCTGAATTTCATCCTCAAATATTGTAAGCTTCCTATAAACCCAGGATCTGACCACTTCTCATCCCCCCCTGTGGCTATCGGCCTGGGCCAAGCTCATCCATCTCTCTCCAGGTTATTGCATCAGCCTCTCAGCTCATCTCCCTGCTTCCATCCTTGCCCTATTGCTGGGTCACAATGTGGCCGACAGGTGGTTGCTGCAAAAATACAAATCCAAACATGTGGCTCCCTGCTCCAAACCCTGAGTGGTTGTCCATCTCGCTCAGAAGGAAACCTTGAGTAGCAGAACTGCAAAGTAGGAGCCAGCTCTCTGCTGACGGGACAGCCACGGGCTGCAGGGCGTGGTGAGGTGAGCCATTCTGTTCACCTGGCTGCTGAAGGATTTGTTCTAAATCTCAGTATTTGTTGGTTCCCTCCACACATTAAGCCTTTGCTAAAAACAACTTAGCAATCCCAAGTACAAGTTACTCAAACAAAAGGCAATTCACTACTTTCAACTAAGAAGACACATTTTAACAGGAACTAGACGGTGTCAGGGGAGACAAGCTGAGCTTGGGGTGCCTTCCTAGAATGACCAGAGTCTCTGTTGCTATATTGCACACTCACCAGAGCCCTCTGTCCTGCACCATCTGAGTGCTACTGGCTGGGGTGGGGCACTTCCCTCAGAGGCTGGTGCCCATGGGGAGGCATCCCAAGGACCTATTAACTTCAGAGACTTCAACAGTTCCTTCCTTTGGTCATTCCTACAGGACAGTAAGCTGTCGCTCAAAAGGACTGTGGGTCAGTTGTTCACTGGTGGCTGTAGGCATGTCACACAACTGCCCCTCCAGTTGCTAACAATCTCCATCCCCTAGTGATGGTGTAGATAGCTAATAGTAGGACTCTAGTTGTTAGGAAAAGTCTGAGGTTGGCTGCTGTTTAAAGCAATCATTAGTTTTACAAATGGGTCTAGGATAGGAGGAATTATGACAACCAAGAAGAAGAGTTTTCCAAGAAGCAATCTCTCTCTCTCTCTCTTTTTAGTAATGAAACATGTCTTTGGATTAGGAATTAGGGTCAGTTTTCCAGTTATAGAGGAAGCATGAAAATGCTAGGATAGTCCTTTTGAATGGCAGATGCCCTGTGTGTGAGGGAGCAAGTGTGTGCAGTGGGGCCTGCAGTGATGCTCACCCTTTGATAGGGGTCCTTGCAGAATTCCACAGTGAGGTCAGTAGAGCGAGGACCTTGAGGAATGTGGTGAGGATTTAGAGTGCATTACTTTAGTGGGATGTCTCTAAAAATCCTCTGTGCAAGGAGAGATGTGTCCCCAGTGCTTGTTTCTTTAGACAGTGAAAGAAGTATAGGATGCAGTGAGTTGATAATTTTATCATATTTATAGTTGATGTTAGCACTTTCCCCTTGGAGAGAACTTTTTTTTGAGTCAATACCTTATTAAGTAGTATTACTTAATACTTAATATTACTTATCCCTTGGAGTTGGAGATGAGGTATTGGCTGGAGCTCAAGTCAATAACCAAAATATGGCCTACAAGGGTTGGTCCTGGCCACTTCTGTAACCTTGTCTTGTACCACACTCACCTTAGCGCCACCCAAGACATGCACGGTCCCACTACAGGGCTTTTGAACCTGCTGTCTACCCTGCCTGGAAGGCTCTGGTATAAGGTATCCGCTGGCCCATTTCATTTATTCCTTCAAGTTTTGGCTTAAATGTCACCTCTCTGGAGAACTTCCCTAACCAACCTCAAAGAAATCACACAGGCCTGGTGTGCAAGAGGTACCTGTGGAGTAAAGTAGGTGTTCAGTAATTGTTGAGTGAATGCAAGAAAGTTTGAGCTGCTTCTCCTGAGAAAATGTGAGGAATTTGATATTGCTCTTGGGGAGAGGGGTGAGAGGGAGCCAGGAAAGGCTGGGAGGTTGGAGAGCCTGGAGGTGCCCGGGGAGGGATGGCCAAGGACACTCTAAGAAGGGAGGTCTCGCTCTACTTTTAACTTGAAGGTATTTTGTTGCTTCAGTGTTAACCCCTCCTCTGTTTCCTCTCTCTAAATTTTCAGTAAAACCTACTGTATGCGTGCATGCTTTGTGCTTTGTACAAGTGTGTGTGTGTGTGTGTGTGTTAGAGAGAGAGAATGAGTATGGGAGTATTTGTGTGTGTGAGCATGTGAGAGTGTGTGCGGGTGTGAGAGCATGGCCCAGTGACGTGAGTGTGCATGCCTGTGTGTATGTGAATTAAGAAGGAGCTGAACTGTGCCGAGTAGAGTTGGGAGCCAGCAGCAGGGTGGGGTGAGTTACCATGAAGGGCCCAGGAGTGGGAGCCTCTCACTGCTTCCAGGCGTGTTGGAACTGACCTTATTCAGGTCCATGGGCCAGGAACGATGTCAGTGACCTCCCAGTCACAGGGCTGTCTTATTTATGGTGAGCAAAGGCAAGAAAAAGAAGTCAGTGTACGCTGTGGTAGAGTAAAAACAGGACAAGAAATCAGGTTCTCTGCATTCTGGCTCCAATTCTCCTTCTTGTCGTTTTGAAGCTTGGCCAACTATTTCTGGTTTGGGGGCCTTTGTTTCTTTATATGTGAAGTTAAGACTTTTGATTATATGTAATCAAGCTCTTTTCAGCTTTGACATTCTATTTTTATTTTCTTTATTTTTCCATTTATTTTTTATTTGTATATGTTTATGGGATGTAAGCATAATTTTGCTTACATTGATATATTGTATTGGAATACTGTATTTTTAGACAGAGTTTTATAAATTACTTTTATTAATTTTTAGAAGCAACAGTTTTCTGGAAAAGTGGGGTGATAATCTTTTACAGAGTTTTATGAAGCCATATTTGGAAATGGACTTTGTAATTATAATATCTTCCAAAAATGTTAGTTTTCACTCTTGCTATGATAATGTCAAGGTAGGAATCAGTGTAGTATGAAGAGACTCTGTTTGAAATCATAACTTCCAAACAGAAACAAACTGTATTTTGAGTCATGCTGTCTGTTTTATAAAAGGTAAAGACAGGTGTGTGGCATATACTTGGAATGCTTCTTATACGCAAAGAATGGCCACGTGACCTTCCCCAGCTGGGAGGGTGCAGGAGGGTGGCTGGAAGCATGTGGCTGAGAGGCAATTAATAATTCAACTAGGCACATGGTGTTATTCCGCAGGGCATCCTGCCCCTGGTAGACCATCAATAAAATATTGGGTTCAGTTGTATGGAGCCCACAGCTGATCTGGGTGCTATAGTCTCACTTGGAAATACTGCATTGGCACAGATGCCAGAGTGTCGGAGAAGCCTGTGAGGCTGAAATAAAAATGTCAGGAAGGAAATGAGTGTTAACACCCCTTCTCTTACAGCATCCAAGAGGGCAGGGTACAGCCCTGAAATCTGGGTCAGCAGTGGTTAGTGTGGCCCTGGGAAAATTCTGTCTCTTGGCTCATGCAGGGATGTCTAGCAGAAAGGGCTGGCTGCCTACTCCCTCCACCTGGGGAGTGGTCCAGTCCTCTGACTCAGGGCTGGACCATCAAGAGTCAAGTGAAACCTTTTGCAGACCTTTTAGGAAACCCCTATGTTTGCTTAATTATCATTTTTTCAGTATTAAAGTAACACATACCTGTTAAAGAAAAGTTTTGCAAATATAGAAAAGTTAAAAAGATTTAAAGACAAGGAAAAATTAAAGTTGTCCATTATTTTGATGAAGTCCCAGTGTGTTTAATAACAACAGCAAGAAGCTGCATTTGAGAACAGGGCAAGGCCGAGCTGGTGAGAGCTGTTAGAGCAGCCTCTTCAGGTGCTGTGGGCTGACAATCTAAAATTCAAAGGTCTCTAAAAGCTGAAGTTTGTTTTATAACTAATCTGGGGGCAAAACGTAACCCAAACAGAGATGAATCCCATTTCGAGATTTTAGTTATGCCACTTAGTAAGCATATTCATGTTCTGTTACAACATTATTCACATTTTAAAAAATTGAACATTACCTTAGACCCTCGGGTGTTTCCTAGCACAGGTGCGCTGCAGAGACATGGTGGGTTCAATTCCAGAGCACAGCAATAAACTGTAAACATGATAAAGTGAGTCGTGCAAATATTTTGATGTCCCAGTACATGTAAGAGTTATCTGTACTCTATCTTGTAGTCTATTATGTTTACAGTGGCTAAACCATATATACATGCCTTAATTAAAACACTTCATTGCTAAAAAATGATAATGTTCATCTGAGCCGTGAGCAGGTTGTAATCTGTTTGCTGGTGGAGGGTCTTTCCTGGAAGATGGCTGCTAACTGAACTGGTCAGGGTGGTGGTTGATGAATTTGGGATGGCTGTGACAGTTTCATAAAATAAGAACAGCAATGAAGTTTGCCACAAAGATACACTGTCACCATAGAGTTCTCTGTTGCTCGTGATGCTTTTTGATAACATTCTCTTTGTAGGATAACTTCTTTCAAACCCTGCTACTGGCTTTATTGAATAAATATATGTAATACTCTAAGTCCTTTGTTGTTATTTCAACAGTGTTCACAGCATTTTCGCAAGTAGATTCCATTTCAGTGAGCTGCTACTTTGCTTATCCATAAGGAGCAGCTTCTCATCTATTCAAGTGTTACCATGAGATTGCAGCAAGGCAGTCACATCTGCAGGCTCCACTTCTAATTCCTGGTCCCTTGTCCCTTGTTTCCTCCATGCCTGTAGTTATTTCCTCCACTGAAGTCCGGAACCCCTGAACATCATCCATGAGGGTGGGAATCAACGTCTTCCAAACTCCAATTAATGACCTCCTCCTATGAATCGCACCTTCTCAACGGCAATTAGAATGGTGAATCCTTTCCAAAAGGTTTTAAATTTACTTGCCTATAACCATCAGAGGAACCATTATCTTTGGCTGCTGTAACCTTGTGAAATGTATTTCTCAAATAATAAGACTGGAAAGTCAAAATTACTCCTTGATCCTGGGCTGCAGAATGGATATCAAGTTAGCAGGCATGAAAACAACATTAATCTCCTTGTATATCTCCATCAGAGTTCTTGGGTGGCTGGGTGTACTGTCAATATTTTGCAAGAATCATTTTTCTGAGCAGTGGGTCTAAACAGTGGTTTAAAATATTTAGTAAGCCATGTCATAAACAGATATGCTTTGTTTTTTCATTTATAGAATACAATAACTTAGTCATCTAAAAAGGGACTCAACCTGTCCTTTTGTTCTTGGAAGGTTTGAAATCAGGCATTGACTTGACTTCTCCTCTCTAGCTATGAAAGTCCTAGATGGTATCATCTTCTAAGAGAAGGCTGTTTCCTTTGCAATGCAAATCTATCATTTAATGTATCCACCTCCATCAAGTATCTTTTTTTTTTTTTTTTTGGAGACAAAGTTTCAAGCTGTTGACCTGGGTAGAGTGCTGGGATGTCACAGCTCCAGCAACCTCAAAGTCTTGATTTTAAGAGATCTTCTTGCCTCAGCCTCCCAAATAGCTGGGACTACAGGCACTCACCACAATGCCTGGCTATTTTTTTTTGTCGAAGTTGCCATTGTTGTTTTAGCTGGCCTGGCTGGGTTTGAACCCACCAGCCTCAGTGTATGTGGCTGGCGCCCTATCCACTGAGCTATGGAAGCTGCCTCTTCATCAAGATCTTCTGGATAGCTTGCTGCAACTTCTCCATCACACTTGCTGTTTCATCTTATGTTTTATGATATAGAGATGGCGTCCTTAAATTTCATGAACCAATCTCTGCTACCTTCCAACTTTTCTTCTGCTACTTTGTCACCTCTCTGAGTCTTCACACAAATGAAGAGCATTAGGGTCTTGCTCTAGATCAGTCTGTGGCTGGTTTGATCTTCTGTCCAGACCACACAAACTTTCTCTATATCACCAATTCAGGCAGTTTCACTCTCGTATCATTCATATCTTCACTGGAGTAGCACTTTTAATTTCCTTTAAGAAATTTTCCTTTGCATTCATGAGTTGGCTAATTATTTGGAGCAAAAGATCAAGCTTTTGATCTATCTCCACTTTGGACATGCCTTCCTGACTAAGCTTAATCATTGCCAGCTTTTGATTTAAAGGGAGAGATGTGAGACTCCCCCTTCTGCTTGAATACTGAGAGGTCATTGTGGGATGATTAATTGGCCTGGCTTCAATATTGTTATGTTTCAGCAGTCACGGAGGCCTGAGGAGAGGGAGAGAGATAGGGGAGCAGCTGGTCGGTGGAGCAGTCAGCACACACACATTTATTAAGTTTGCTGTCATATATGGGCATTGTGGTGGCACCTGAAGACAATGACAGCATCAAAGATCACTGATCACAGATCCCTGTAATAGCTCCAATAAG
This sequence comes from Galagoides demidoff, assembly GCA_963574575.1. Classification (NCBI taxonomy): domain Eukaryota; kingdom Metazoa; phylum Chordata; class Mammalia; order Primates; family Galagidae; genus Galagoides; species Galagoides demidoff. The sequence continues at coordinate 31,716 of CAUYQV010072996.1, forward strand.
GAAAGAGTTTGAAATATTGTGGGAATTATCAAAATGTGACCCAGAGACATGAAGTGAGCACATGCTGGTGGAAAAATGGTGTTGATGGGGCAGCGCCTGTAGCTCAGAGGAGTAGGGCGCTGGCCCCATATGCCAGAGGTGGTGGGTTCAAACCCAGCCCCGGCCAAACACTGCCAAAAAAAAAAAAAAAAAAAGGAAAGTGGTGTTGATAGACTTTCTCAGTGCAGGGTTGGCACACAACTGCAATTTGTAAAAACTGTAATATCTGTGAAACATACAGAAAAGTGTAACAAAGCCAGGTGTTCTCCAATAGGGCGTGCCAACCACATTTGTCAAATCTGAAAACTTCAGGATTCTCAACCACAGTGGCTTCATTTATGATCCCCCTGTGGCGGGTGAAGAATTGAGGTGCACAGAGCTCATGTCACTCACCCAGCATCACGCAGGATTCAATCCAAGGCCTGTGCACCTCAAGAAATTGCCTATTTGCTCTTAGCCCAGAGCTCCTGACCTTTTTCATACCACAGCACACTAAAAAAATAAAAATAGTTGTTCAACCCACTGGGAGATGAGGACGAAACTATTCAGGTTCAGGACTATTGATCCCAGGCTGTTCCAATGGCTGTGGTTGCAGAGTTTCCCTGCAGGTCACCCGTGTACACAGCCTGCAGCCCACCAGTGGTCAGTGTGCTCAGACACCAGCCGACACTTCATGAATATTATTTACACCCTTGCAGGGCTTGGTAGGGGTGCCAAAAGGTAGGACTCTTGAGCCAGGCCACTTAGCTTTGAGTCCCAGCATCACTGTTTTCTAGTTGCTAGACCTCGGGTGAGTTCCTTAAGCCCTTAGTGCCTCAGTTTCATTACTTATAAAATGGGGTTGACAACATTGTTCTAACTTCCTATGGAGAGCAGCTATACTGACATGGTTCCCAGAGAAGGCAGTGAATGGTACAGCTGGTGCGGGGACATTGTCTGAGCTTGAGGTGAATCTCCTGGCTTTACAGGATGGTGCATTGGGAGGCAGCAGCTCCTCTAACCCGGTCCTTGGATGAATGCTGTAGACAACCCTGCCTGCTTGTCTCATGGGAAACTGTGCCTTCCCTATGCAGGCTGATGCGTGATGGAGAACACACCTAGACTAGCCTCCAGGAGGCCCCTCTGTTAGGCCTGACCAGACTTAGACTAAGCCCTACTTGGTTTCTCTTTGTATTCCACCACCTTGGGCACTGCTCCCTCTGCAGGAGTTTGTCCTTGACATTTCTAAAATCAAACTCCAGATCTCACAAGCAGAGTTCACAAGAGGGAAAGGTTGATGTGTGACTGGAGTGCTGTGCCAGACTTCTCAGAAATCACTTAGCAGTTCAGGTTCTCTTTAATAAAAGACTGAGTGGGCCAAAAATGTAGGTAAACAGAAACACATCTCTAATTTAAGGAAGACTGCCTTCCCTGGCACCCCCAGAACCATGCCAGGCCTGAGAAGAGGCTTGCTTTTTAGCTGTTCAATCACAGGCCAGTTTGTTGTCCCTTTTGGACTCTCTCAAAAGAAGAATGCTTTTGCCCGGAGTGGGTGAAGACAACACATTGGCCGGTGGTAGTGGGCGGGCTGATCTAGTGGGAAGGGAGTCAGTGCATTGGTGCTGGGTCAACTGAGGCAGAGGACAAATGCCCCTTTGGTGGGGTTACTGGCAACATGTTGGAGATTCTCAGCACCATCCTTCTCCATGCTCTGCTGTTGGATGGAGCTCTGAGCAAAGTCACACACCTCCCAGACTCGGGATGGGGTGCTCACCTCCTCCGTCTGTTGTGTCTCGAGGATCAGTATACTGAGTCAGGAGCAGGGTCTGAGTGGTAACCCACCCTCACTTTCATATTGGGAGCATCCGCCGGCCAGAGGCTTCTTACCTTAGTTTCTGCCAGTTATGTTGCCTAGGACCAAATTATGCTTCTAGTGTAGGGACTTTGTCCTGGGTCCCAGCTCAGAGTTGAGGGATAAAATCTGTCCCTGGTGGCCTCTTTTCCAGAGACTCTGCTGATACTGTTCGGGGACCTAACACAGCCACACACAAACCCTTTTTCCTTCTCCTTCTACTCTCCTCCAAAGGATCTGGCTAGCCCCACCCCGAGAAGTTCATGCCAAAAGACCCTAACTTTAGCTGTGGAATTAGCTCACCATTGTAAGGCTCCATATAAAGGGGTCTCTGACTGCCCCTGGGAGCTGATGCCATCTTTGCACTGCCCAGGCAGGTCAGCCTCCCTTTTCAATAAACCTGGCCTGAACATCTCTGTCCTCATCTCTGGGCACCACCGTTTTCACCTTTCAGATACAAGCTGTGTATCTGCTGGACCCTGTGCTCTGCAGGAGGCCAGAGCTTAGTGACTCACATCATCTTTTCTCTGTCTTTATACACTGTGCCCTCACTGTGCCAGAATCTCTGCTAGTGTTGTTCAGCAAACCTTGACCTACCTGAACTCAGCTCTCCACCTCCTTCTCCAGGTTCCAAGTCTCAGCATTCCCTGAGCTTTACTTTGTTTAAATGTCCCCAGCAGGTCAGACTGAGCAAAGCCTGGGGCTTTCCCAAACTGGGAATCTCTGAGTCTGTGAAGGTTATAATAGGTCCCAGTGAAGTAGAGGACTTTACAGATTATGGAGTTTTTTATTTTTTTTTAATTATTGTTTGGGATTCATTGAGGGTACAAAGAATTAAGTTACACTGATTGCATTTGTTAGATAAAGCCACCCTTATACTTGTGTCCCTCCCTTAAGAGGTGTGCCATACACTGTGTCCACCATCCCCCTCTCTTCTCCCCTCTCCCTCATTCCACTACCACCCCCACTTGTATTAGCTCATCTATTGCCTCCATATTAGAACTGAGTACATTGGATCTTGCTTCTCCATTCTTGTGATGCTTTACTAAGAAGAATGTGTTCCACCTCTATTCAGATTAATACAAAAGACATAAAGTCTCCATCTATTTTAATGGCAGAATAGTATTCCATTGTATACATATACTGCTGGTGGGACTGCAAACTAATACAACCTATTTGGAAGGAAGTATGGAGAATCCTCAAAGAACTCAAATTAAACATCCCATTGGATCCTGTAATCCCATTACTAGGGATCTACCCAGAAGAAAAAAAAATTATTTTATCATAAGGACATTTGCACTAGACTGTTTATCGCAGCTTAATTTACAATCACCAAGCATGGAAACCACCTAAATGCCCAGATTATGGAGTTTTGTTTTTTCACATGACATCCTCTTCACATTCTGCTGGGGCCTTGTGTGTTTATTTGAAACGTACATAATTTCCAAGAGCAAAAGGCATTCTAAAGATGGCTCAGAGTTTAAGTTTCATGCAAACCTCAATTCCCTGTCTGTGCTTTGTGCCTCTCTGGAGAAGGAGGTTTTGCTTCTACCCTAGGGGTTTTACCTGGGAGGCCTCATAGAGCTACTTGGATGAGAGCATGTCTACTGTGGATTCATTACTTGGAGCAGCGTTTCTTTTAAGCGAGCCATTGTTCAGAGTCCAGAATTCAGAGAATGGTTTGGATTTCATAATTCTTCCATTACTCGAACCTTGTAACTCTAACATATCACTTGTCAGAATATCTTAGTGTTTACGGATATGGACTCTGGAGTAGGCAAATTTAGGTTACTATGGCACAGGCAATACTCCTCAGTACATTTCATTTACCCTCTTAGTAAGGAAATGTAGGAAGAACCCACTTTCTAACTTCTCCAGCAGTGCGGGGTGGAACAGAGCAATAATTATGAACTTCTGGGCCTATTAAGACTTTCTGAGTGATTTTCTTCCCTTTCCCTGTCTTCTCCTCAGTTGGCTGGATATACAAGACTAAGTAGAGAACTCTAGTGCCTCAGAAGAAGATTAGGTCCTCAAATCATTGCATGGAAGGCCCACTGCCACCCATCCAGTGACACACGAGTAGGAGTAAATCTTTTATTGTTTCAACCACTAAGACTGGGAGATTTTTGTTGTAGAAGTCAATCTTTTATTGACAATATGGTTCTGAAGCTAGTTCTACAACTAACTCTATGATCTTGGGCAAATCTTCTAGTTTTTCTAAGCTTTTTAATCAGTATGAAACATTCCTGACGGTCTTATAATCATAGAAAAGATCTTAGGAGTTGTCTTCCCAGGAAGCAGTGCCCCTGCCTGTGGTGGCCCCCACCCTCTGATGTTGTGGGTTCAGTACACCCTCCAGTGTACTGGGTTCAATCCCATGCCAGGGCTTTTGCACTTGCTGTTCCTTTTGCTTGGGTCACTTTTCTCCCAGGTCCTGTGGGTTGCCTTTTTCTCATTATTTAGGGCTAATCTTCAACATGACAACCTCAAAGAAGCCTTCCCTTATGACTCTAGTTAAATCAGTATTTCTGCCCTCCCGTTGTTTGTCTTAATTGTCCTACCTAATTTTCTGTATTGCATCTGCCTCTATCTGAAAGTAGATTATTTGTGTACTGCTTGTGTGAATATTATTGGTTATTGTCCAACCAGAATGTTAGCTCTTTGAGGGATTTCTCCAGAGCACGGGGCAGCACAGGCACCTTTTAGGTGTTCAATAAATACAGATCAAATGCATGTACAGGAATGGTGAGGATCACAAGAGAATTGAAGAATGTATGTGAAGAATTGCACACCTGGCCTGACACAGGACACAGTCTCAAAAAGTGGCAATTGTTATTGAGTGTCTGTCTGATCATGTGGACTCTCTGTTCCCATGACCCTCTTTCTGACTTAGTCATGAGCCTCTCAAAGTCAGAAACTTGGTCTCATTTATCTTTGCTTGCCAATAAACCCCACAAAAGGGGTGATCAACAACTGTTTGTGATGGAAGAGAACCTCAAATTGTGTTCTTGACCTGGTGCATTTAAAGACCAATGAAACCATCCTTGTTCTAAAAAAAATTAAACCTTTTTATTAGTATATTTGTTTTATATATAAAAGAAATACAAAAAAAAGGAACACAAAGAAAATGCTTCTTATGGCAAGTCGGATTTGTCGGTGCCTTCGGCGGGGGCTCCGGGCTCCGTCCCGCTGGGCGTCAGCAAAGTCCGCCGGCTGTAATGACTTTTGATGATCCCCGTGCTGTTGTTTTCGTTGAGGAGCTGCTTCTGCCTTTGCCTGTTGAGAGACTGGACAAGGCCCAAGACGACTGCGGCCAGAGAGTACTGCCCGGGCAGTCTTCTCGGGGGCAGGATGAATGGGTTGGGTTGGACTCTTCCCAGGAGAAAGTACGTTTTGATTTTTCCTTCCTGTTCACTGATGCCCTTCACATAGATCTCCCCTCGGTAGTCAAAGGCAAAGCCCTGGTCCTTCAGGATGAGATAGGTCTCCTCTGGGACTTGGATCCGGCCGCTGACCCCTGTGCTGTCCATTCGGCTGGCCAGGTTCACGGTTTTGCCCCAAATGTCATACTGTGGTTTCTTAGCGCCGATGACGCCAGCTACCACTGAGCCATGGCTGATGCCTATGAGTGAAAAGGGAGCAAGAGATAAGAGAGAGAAAAGGGACATCGAGGAGTCTGGACCCCTCCCCAGGAGAGTGGTCACTACACGTGTGAACTGTGTGCATGCACTGGAGGGTTCAGATCCTGCCTCAGTCACTTCTTAGATGTGTGACCTGCCTCAATTGCTTCACCTATTCAGATCTCATGTTTCCCATGCAAAGTAGAAATAAGAAAAAAAGAGGATTTAAAGAGATAAGTAAAACCACTGGCATAGGGTGCCAGACAAGAGATAAGTGTTCAAAAAACTATAATTATAATTTTCATGTGAACACTGGCTTATCTTGCCCAGGGGATGATCAAAACACTGACTAGGAAATGGGGGACCCCGACATATGCCCCTGCTTCTCTGATGCCATGTTCCAAGGGTCTGGGGAGTCCTTTCGCTGCTTTGTTTTAGTACAGGTGGTCAGCATTGTTAGTCCAGTCCCCAGTGATCGCTAACTGGCCCCCTGTCTCATTCCTTGTCATCTTGACTGGCCCCTACCCCACCCACTGATGCAGGAGGGAAGGCTCTTCCCACAGTACCCGTCTGATTAAGCTGCAAACCACTTAAACATCTACTGGGGCCCTTTAGGTCTAAAGTGGTGTTTTTAAATCATTTTTATCTCACGGCACACTGGAACCTATAGTTAAACTTCCACGGCACACTTAAATTATGTTGATGGAAAAAAAAGAGTAAAATAAAGAATATACTTACTGTGCCTTGAACTTCTTTTAAAAATAATTTAATTAATGATCTTTAAAAAATTTTGTGGCATGCCTAAGGTCCTCTCATGGCACACCGGTGTGTGCAGCCACTGGTTGAAGAATCACTGGTCTAGAGGATACAGCCAATGCTTTAGAATCATACTCAAGGGCTAGTCTGCACCTGATTTGCCAGCCTCATTCACCACACTCTCTCCCGTACCTTAGCACTGTATCCATACTGAGCTGCTAGAGCTCCCCTCACTTGCCAGCCACCTCCCACCTTTGTGATTTTGGCCTGCCTTTCTCTGCTTGGGGTATTACTTCCCAGGAATCCCCCATTTTATTTGGAAATGCTTCTAAAGGCAGGTTCAATGCCTTCTCCTTCATCTAGGACACATAGACTTCTCTTCTAGAAATGACGGCATGTCACTAAACGTGTTAGCAGTTGTGTATATCTCCTGACAGACTTGGAATTTTTCCATTCAATACACATTGAAGAGGCACCTGCTATGACACAGGTGTTGTGCTAGGCAGTGGGAATATCATGGAAAAGAAAAGAGATACAGCCCTGGCTCTTCTACTGGGGAGAGAGAGAAAATAATGAAAAATCGGTAACGTATCAGCAAATGATAAAGCCTGTAAAGAAAACTCATCAGGGTAAAGGGATAAAGAAATATGGGAGGGGTGCATTCTGGAATAGGGCAGTTAGCAAAGACTTTTTTGGAGCATAGATCTGAAAAAAGCGGTGGGACTAGCTCTGAAGATCCCTGGGCAAGATTGTTCTAGGCAGAGGCAAGAACAAGACACACACAGAGACGTGTACACACAGCATAATCGACTAGAAGTTTGAAAAACAAACTCTGGTTTTCAATGAGAATCAATGATGATTAGCTCTTTACAATTTGCAGAGCACTTTCAAAGCCATTATCCCATTTGATTGTGACATTATTCCCATAGGGTAGGCAGGCGGGGGAGGTAGTACTATCACACCCAGCTCATGCAGGAGGGAACTGAGACTCAGGGGGGCTAAATGACTTGCTCAGAGTCATACAGCTCATCACAGCAGATTTGCAAAGCACAAATTGAGATGCTTGAGATGGTTGGGAAATTAATTTTTTAACCTTCATTATCAATAAAATTATATTGGCAGTTTGATAGGGCACACCAAGGGTTGGCCCTGACTTTGACAACGTCTTTGGAATTTGCTTGGAATAGCTCTTTATTCAGGCTTCAGATTCTCTTTTGATTCTTGGTTTGATTTTGTAGGCAGTGATTTTTGAAAAGACTTGTAGGACTGATGGGAGATTTGGGAATAAGCCCTGAACACCCCATCCATAGATCAAAAACATGAAATATAATTTATTTTGTTCCAAAGAACAAAAATACGTGGCCTTCCTTAGATCTGAAAAGTCAGATATTGTTATATCTTGACCTCTTTTTCTTGAATTTTTCTACAGGAGAACCAAGTAAAGTAAAATGGTTTGTCAGAGGATGTCTATCGTACGAGGCCAGCAGTGAGAGTTGTTTTAAACTGCACTCCCCTGCCAGCCGGAATGTCATCAATCGGGAAAGCCTGGAGCCGCTGCTGGCGTGACTGTTTGGCTGTGTGATCTTAAGCTGGTTACTCTCCTTTTCTGGGCCTGTGTTTACTCATTTACGAAACAAGAATGTGGACTAGACCGGGGGCTTTTAGAACATGGTTAAGAGGTTGTCCAGGTTCAGCAGAGATGTAGAAAGAATTGGCAAATTATGAAGATTATAAAGGATTAATACTTTCATTGTATCACAGAGATTATTATTACGCTATCACTTTGCATAAGTGTGTCTCTGAGTCCAGGAAGAGGAGAGTTCTCTGGCGAGTGGAGCCTGTCTCTGGCTCAGTACAGTATCTGGCAGCCTCAGAGGAACCTGCTTTTGCCTGAAGGTGTTCTGCGCAAGAACATGAGAGCAATACATTCACCCCCAGCACTGAGCTGCACAGAAGTCAGAATTAAATGATTGATTAGTTAGCCACCTGTCTAAGCACGACCTCGCCCAGTTGGGTAAGTTGGAAGACAGGTTGACCATAGTTTAGCATTTACCCAAACACTGGCTGCTTTGAATTTATCCACAAAGGCCAGTCTCCTGCCTTTACTTCCATTACCTCGAGTGAGAGGATGCTCAGAAAGGCCTAAGCCAGCGGTTCTCATGACGCTTAGGGTTCCTGTTACGACCCACAGGAACTGTATTAAAGGACCACAGCATTAGGAAGGTTGAGAACCACTGGCCTAAGCTATCCAATCAGATAGGCCTGACCCTATGCCTGCCCTTGGTGGGTCACACTGAACCTGTCGCATTTTGCAGTGAAAAGCTCCCCTGGATTGATGGCCAGGGTGTAAGAGGGTCTCTTGGAGCAAGGCCAATTGGCTCTATGGGGCCCCTTTTGCCACAGTCCCGGCTGCTACTCACCAATCCGGAGTTGGAAGTTGTTGAAGGAGTGCTTGTTGATCTCCTGGATGCTTTCGGTCAGGGCGAGAGAGAAGTCGGCCAGGGCGCACAGATGCTCCCATTTGTCTTCACATTGCTGGAGGGAAGGTGAGAGGAGGATTCATTCAACATTGACATTTCCACAGCAGGGGCTTTGTGTCCCAACCCCACCGCACATCCTTCAGAAGGAAATAATCATGTGCCAGAGGCCCTGTGTGGACAAGTCTTCGGTATCTCAGCAGCATGGGTCACATGAGATTTGCCTTCGGGAGTGTGAGCTGTTGGGTTGTTCTGCTCCTCCTTCCACATCTATACGCATCACGGCCCTGCAAATTCCAGAGTGCGCTCACCAGTGTGTGTTTGCTCACGTACCTACCTACATTCCTAAGTGCCTAGGTACTTCTTTCCCAATCTCAGAATTGGGTCTATTTCCTTTCAAGGGCTCCCAGAGTCTCTTTATAGGATATTTCATTTAGACATTTGATCATGAAAGTCCTGAAGGATGAGCAGAGCAAGCTGCTGGGCATCTCTGAGCCTCAGTTTCCAAATACATAAAGTGTGGGTCTTGACCTTCCTACCTCTCAGGGATTGGATGACATTATGTATAGGAGAGACCTTTATGCTCCTACACCTGTGTGCAGAAGCTGGCACACAAATCAGCAATATTTTAGGTTTCTGTGAACCATATGGTCTTTATTGTGACTGCTCAACACTGCTATTTTCACTTGAAAGGAATAATAGTAAAATGTAAATGAATGGATGTGGCTGTGTTCAAATAAAACTTTATTTTTAAAAAAGGTGGTGGGCTAGACTTGGTCTGTGGGTCATAATTTTCTGACCTCTGCTACAGAGTGCTGAGCATGTGCACCAAATTACCAACATAGGTTTCTTCCAGATAGTCACTTATTAGACGCAAGACTTTGTATGGACAGCATGACATTGTCTTAGCTAATTCACCCATTAACCCTGAAAGGTAGATGGTGTCTCTATCACTAGTGCCTGCCACACATTCAGCACTCCCCCCAAAGCAGGAGCTATTATTATTTATGATTTTTGAAAGTAAAAATAATAAAAATAAGAAAAAGGGGCTAGTATTTGGGGTTTAGTAACACCCAGAACTAAATCATAATCAGGGCATTTCTTGGCCCTGATTTTTGCTCATGGGAACAGTGAGGGTCAGAATGAAAGCTTGAAGTTTCTCAGTAAAGTGGCATCATTTCATCCAGTAAGTTCTACCTACCTCAAAGCAAATGACATCACATAACTATGCTAATTCGGTTTGTCAGATGTTCTCCCTACCTTTCCCCAAGCCTCTTGGCGGCAGAGGCTTCACCAGGTTCAGTGACATGACAACAGTAAGACCCCTGCCACAGGCTGTGGCTGAGTCCAAAGAGTACTTTACCTGTTTTTCAGGTGACAGGCCTGACACAGCCATATAGGTGCTGCCAATGGTCTTAATCTTTTCAATGTCTTGAAACCGGTCCTCGCTGAGCAACTGAAATAGATCCAGACAACATGTTAGCACTGGTGTTTTTTCTTCTAGCAGGGGCTCCTGAAAACAGGGAAGGTCTGCCTCTGATGGTGCAGCATCCTCAAGGTAACTGCTTTTCTCTCTGAGAATCACATGTTTATCCAGCCAACATATTTTATTGAGCACCTACTAAGTGCCAGGACATGAGATCGGTGTAACTAGATATTCTTTAAGGAATAGATCTGCCTATTCATATGTCCATGTCCCTGGTCTGTGCAAAGCTCTCCCATGGCCTCCTGTTTTACTCAGGATCAAGGCCAGTCTGCTCTGTGACCTGCAAGGCTTGCCAAGACCGCTCCTTCTCCTATAGTCACCCATTCACTTTTCTGCAGCCACACTGACCTCCTCTGCCCCTGGACATCCAGGCCTGCCTCTGCCTCAGGACCTTTGCATGTGCTGTTTCTCTCAGTCAACTGCATAGCTTACTTCCTCACCTCTTTCAGGCCTTTCTTCAAATTCCATCTTCTCAGTGCAGTCTTGTTAACCATCCCATCTAAAACTGAACACAGTATCCCATCCCCACATATATATTTTTATCTTCCCTCCTCATTTTATTTTCTTTCCTTAGAACATATTCCTGATTTTTCTTATTTATTGTCACCTTCCCCACTGGAATGTATGTAAGCAGTTATTTTTCCTTGTTGTGTTTACTATTCAGGACCTAGACAGAGTGTAGAACACAGCCGGGATGAATGAATGAATGGCTAAGTGAATAAAACACTACTTATCATCCTTAACATTTCCTCAATCTTTCCCTGTAATTTGGATTTTCATACTCTCTTCTTCAGCATCTGTGGTAGGCAGAATGATGTCCTCTGGCCCAACCCCCAAAGATATCTATATGTTAATTCCTGGAATCTGTGCATATGTTACCTTACATGGCAAAAGGGATTGTGCATATGTGATTAAGTTAAGAATCTTGGGATGGGGAGATTTCCTGGGTTGCCTGGATGGGTCTGATCTCATCATAAGGACCCTTATAAGTGGAAGAGGGAGAAAGCAGAATTAGAGGAGATGGTAAAGTGGAAGCAGGGTCTGAGTCAGGTAACTCTGGGCTTTGCAGATGGAGGAAGAGGGTGAGCGCCAAGGAACACGGGTGGCCTCTAGAAGCTGGAAAACGCAAAGAGACAGATTCTCCCCTAGAACCTCCAGAAGGAACTCTTACCTGCTGACACCTTGGTTTTAGCTCCGTGAGGTCCATTTTGGTCTTCTGACCTCCAGATTATAAGATAATTGATGCTATTTCAAGCACTAGTGATGATTTGTTATAGCAGTAACAGAAAACTAACACAGTAACTATTGTGAGTTCTTATATGTCTGAAGGTGGAGTACATGAGGCCTCAGTCATTGGGGAGCTTTAGCCCAGATGCTAAGAATAAATAAATAAACACACACACACACACACAACATGCCCTGGTTCAATTTCAATAAAGTGTATGTTGGAAATGTACAGGGTGTAGGGATGAGGAAAAAGGGCTATTTTGATCTGATCTGGAGGATCTGGGAAGGTGACCTTGGGCAAGTGATTTCTAACTTCAGTTCTGAAGGGTGAGGAGGGATTTTCTTGTACTGGGTATATGAGTTTGAGTGTGTTGGGAGATTCAGGCATGGGACAGAGAGTATAGGAGACAGTCATAGTGGAGTGCAAATGAGGCTCTGGGGGGTGGGGAGGATGCATGGGAGGTCCAAAGACATATGAAGAATTCCATTGACTGCAGTGTAGTATGCCTGGCTGATAGAGGAGATGGGGGCTGAAACATAGAGGCCCTAGAGGGGCTGCAGTGACCAAAGACTTAGATCAAAAGGCTCAATTACCTATAAATACTCTTGGAAAGCCTTTTCAAGAAGGATAGGTCATCTTTTTTAATGCTGTATAGTATTCCATGGTGCACATACCATAATTTATTCATCCATTCTGGGGTCAATAGGCACTTGGGTTTCTTCCATGACTTGGCAATTATGAATTGAGCTGCAATGAACAATCTTTGTTGCCAAGTGATTTTTGGTCTTTTGGATATATACCTAGTAGAGGAATTGCAGGATCAAATGGCAGGTCTATATTTAGATCCCTGAGTGTTCTCCAAACTTCTTTTCAAAAGAAACGTACTAGCTTGCATTCCCACCAGCAGTGGAGACTTTACCTCTTTTATGTTTACAGTGATGGAGCTGGAAAATATTCTTCTTAGTAAAATATCTCAGGAATGGAAAAAAAAATCCAATGTATTCAGTACTACTACAAAACCAATTTATAATCACTCACACTTTCATATGAAAGGTGAATCACAACTATAGCCCAGGATGAAGGATGGTAGGGGAGGGGGATGATAAGGGAGGGGGGTGGTTCAACAGCAGGAGGATTAATGGTGGGACCACACCTATGGAGCATATTGCAAGTACAAGTCAAATCTATCAGGTATAGAACACAAATGTCTTAACACAGTGATTAAGTAAATGAGGTGAAAGCTATGTTAATTAGGAGGATGTAAGCACTCCAATTTGTACAAATAATCAACACATTGAATCCCACAAAGGCATAAATGTATTCATGATATATGTATATATGAATTAATTAAAAAAAAAGAATCAAAAAGAAAAAAAAATTTCCAGAATAAAAAGAAGACAGGTCAAGTAAGCTCAGACCATGAAGATAAGAACAAATATCTAGCTCTTTAATGCTCACACATCAGTGAACATCCACAAGCATATCCGGGAAAATATGACCTCACCAAACAAACTAAATAAGGCACCAATGATAAATACTGGAGTGATAGAAATATATGACCTTTCAGTAAAAAAATTCAAAATAGTTGTTCTAAAGAAGCTCAATGAACTTTAAGACAACATAGAGAAGAATTCAGATGCCTATCAAAGACACTTAACAAATGTTTTGAAATAATAAAACAAAATCAAGCAGAAATTCTGGAGCTGAAAAATTTAAGTAACAAACTGAAAAGTGCATCAGAGTCTCTCAATGGCAGAATTGACAAAGCAGAAGAATTTGTGAGCTTGAAGACAAGTTATATGAAAATACACAATTAGAAGAGAAAAATGAAAAATAAAAAAAGAATAAAGCATGCTTTCAAGATCTAGAAAATAATCTCTTAGGGCAAATCTAAGAGTTATTTGCCTTAAAAGGAGGGAGGGATGGAAAAAGGGAGGGAGAGAGAGATAGAGATAGATAGATAGATAGATAAATATTGCGATAGAAATCTTATTCAAAGGGATAATAACAGAGAACTTTCCAAACCTATAGAGAGACAGATCAATATTCAGGTATCAGAAGGTCATAAAACACCAAGCAAATTTAACCCAAACAAGACTACCACATAAGCAATTAATAATCAAGTTCCCAAAGGTCATGGATATACAACTGTTATGTTCTCATAATAATTAAAAATAAAAATATTTAAAAAACATATAAAGCATACATTTATAGTTTAAAACAGATTTAAAAATAGATCAGAAGAAGTGATGTCCACATACATTGGGGCACAAAATAAGGGCTTCGGCCTCCATTGATTATTTGTCTCTTTGAGTGGCTATATGCAGCTCTATTTTTGCAGATGAATGACCAGGGCCTCCATGTGGTGAAAGAAACGTCCTGTGGTCCCGAGAACGGAGAGGCAGGATTGGCTGTATAACTTGAAGGGCTCAGCGCAAAATGAAAATGTGGAACCCCCTATTTAAAAATTAGGACATACATGAGGGCAACAGCAGAACATTAAACCAAGGATGGGTCCCTTGTGTGACTGCACAGGTGAATGCCCACAAAGCCAGTTTGAGTGAACTAGGTGCAAACTCAAATCTCCCTGGCTCCCAAGTGCAAATTCTGGCCTCTTATTCCCCACTGTTGGCAGATATGTAGACATAATTTCTTTTCTCCAACTCTTTGCTTCCCTTTAAGATTGAATATCCTCAGGACTCATGTAGTCCTCTGGTGCACCAACAGATGGGCAGAGGGAGCAGATGAAGTGGGTTTTCTGTATGCTCTTGTTACAGACATCCTCTCAAAATTAATCAGGAGCTGGCTAACAATGCTTGGAAAATTTCTGCTTGAGAGAAAGTCTGCTTTGAACATGGCCAGGTGCTTTTGTGGTTTGCTTTGGGGATATGTGTGTGCACAGTGGGGGTGTTGATTTATAGTAGAGGCAGCCTATGTTCATTATTTTTTGGTTCTTGAGTGAAAGTGAAGCCACTCTTTTGCCCTCACTGTGATTCTTCAACTTGTGCTCAGGGTACTCAGATCTTCAGCCTTGGATTATGTCTGTCATTTGCCCTCAGACACTACCAAACAGGTCTGGTGTCATAGCAGTCCTTCAAGTGTTAATATTTCAGCTCAAAGTCTTGAACTGCCTTCAGTTGCCCATCCCTCTCCCTCTGCCTCTGTATAAATGCATTTCCCAGCTTTCTGTTGGCTGTGGGATGATCTGATGTGTTCCTGGTGGGGGGGTGCCCTTCCTTTTTCTTTTCTCTTCAGCATTACCTGGCCAAGGGCCAATTTCAGGCCCAGGCAAAGCTGCCTTCCCCTCAGAAGTCAATTTAGAGGCAGCAAGAAGTTCCATTATTTTAGTTAATATCCATCCAGGATTTGTCTTCTTTATAGCTAAAAGTATCTGGGGGGCATGGTGTGGTCCCTAATCAGCCCCTTCATTAGTCCACTAGTGCAAATGGAGAGGTGAGGTGTCTAAAGACTCTTTAGCCCTTCACCCAGGCAGGAACTGTGGGCTCAGGAGCTGCTGCATTGGGTTACTGTAAACATAGTCTTGGAGAGTGTGCTCTGTGCAAAGTTCAGCTTGCCTCCAAGCCAAGAAAGAATCTTGCATGATCTCAGGTTCCTGTGGTAATTGTATCAGCCAAAAGAGGAGCATCATTATTAAAGTGAACAGCAGGCGTCTGGCTGGAGCTTAGCCAGGCAGAATCTAGAGACATGTCAGGGTGACCCAAGGACCCACATGGGCACAGCAGAGAATGCTTTGGGTTGGCAACTTAGGGAATGTTTTTATTTTCCTGGTGACTACACTGTCTTCCACCCTTCCTCCTTCTCTGCCCTTTCTCTACCACTTCCTCCCCTTTCTTCCTCTTCTCTTTCTCCTTCTCCTTATCTCTATTTCTCCTCTCTTACCTCCTCCCTCTTTCTTTCTCCCCCTCCTCTTAGTAGTCCTCTTTCTCCTGGCCTAAAGCCCATGTTCTAAAGAACACAGCCTCAATGAATTCCCAACAACAACAAAAATGTTAATATGAAAAAATTAATCAATGGATCATTTAATTTTACAATTAGAGAATACATACATACATATAATTGAACAATGTTATTATTTTGATTTTTTTTATGTTTTCCTTAA
>CAUYQV010072997.1:0-20684 GCA_963574575.1 Galagoides demidoff
GTGCCTGTGGTCCCAGCTGCTTGGGAGGCGGAGGCAGGAGACTTGCTTGAGCCCAGGAGTTGGAGGTTGCTATGAGCTGTGATGCCATGGCACTCTACCCAGGAGGATAGCTTGAGGCTCCGTCTCAAAAAAAAAAAAAAATTACTTATTTATTTATCTATTTATTTAGAGACAGTCTCTCTCTGTCACCAGGCTAGAGTACATGTCATGATCATAGCTCACTGCAACCTTGAATTCCTGAGCTCAGGTGATCCTTCTGCCTCAGCCTCCTGAGTAGCTGGTACACCCCCACACCTGGCTAATTTAATTTTTTTTTGGGTAGAAACAAGATCTCACCATATTGCCCAGTCTGATCTTGAACTTTTGGCCTCAAGTGACCTCCCACCTTGACCTCTCAAAAGTGCTGGAATTAAAGGGATGAGCCACAGTACCTGACTTAAATTATGATTTAACTGAATTTTGAATACTTATTTGTGAAGGGCAAGAATGTGGTGACTAGTTAGGCACATATTTCAGCAGTAGAATTCCAGCCAGAGAAGATAGGCACCTAGCCTAGGCTAGTGGTATTTTAAATGGAGAATGAGTGTGTTTGTTTTCTTTTTGTTTGTTTGTTTGCTTGTTTTGTTTTTGAGACAGAGTCTTACTCAGCTGCCCTTGGTAGAGTGCGGTGGAGTCATAGCTCCCAGCAACTGCAAACTCTTGGGTTCAAGTGGTCTTCTTGCCTCAGCCTCCCATGTAGCTGGAACTACAGGTTCCCGCCACAACGCCTGGCTATTTTTAGAGACGGGCTCTCATTCTTGCTCAGGCTGGTCTCAAACTCTTAAGCTCATGCAATCCTTAGCACTCCTGCTCCCAGAGTGCTAAGATTACAAGCATGAGCCACTGCACCTCCCTGGCCTTGAGTGTGAGTGTCTCTGAAGGTTATTTAGGAGGTAAAAAATGATGATTTTGATGGACATCATCATCATTTGATGAATGAGTGATGGTGAAACAGTTCAGGGAATTCATAGATTTCTGTCCAAGGTAGATGAGTAGAGAACACTAGAGGGGAAGCAGGTTTGGGGTTGGTGAGGAAAGATTTATATTTCACACTCTAAAATTTTGGAATTCTATGTTGCAACCAAGCACAGACGTAAAAGAAAGAAATACCTAAATTCAAAGTTTCTCTGTAACCTGGGACATCTGAGTCTTGTAATGAAAGCCTCCAGTAGACTGCAGTTGAATTATTCAAATTTCTTTATGTAACAAAGATGTTGAGATTCATTAACATCATGGAAATAAAAAGAAAAAAGGAAGATTTTCTGTTTGTTTGTTTGTTTTTAACTATCAGAAAGAATCAAGATCCTAAGTTTGACTCTTTTTTTTCATGCAAAATTGAAGGGAGTTCACAGAGCCATTCCAAAACTTGTTCAGCACTGTATCGATGACTGTCATATTACACTCAAGTAGATGCTTGGGAATCTTGCCTCACACACTGACAAGCTGAAGGGCCGCTAATGGAAACTCATGGATCACTCATGGCGATTCCACTGGCAAGAGCTGTGTCCACTGATGACACATGAATAATGGGTTGAGAAAGATAATTTAGACATTTTTGTTCACACAAACTTGATTTACTTTCTTCTTCTGAGTTGACTGACTAAGTCTCCTGTGGATACAACCTAACTGTCAGGCAAGGCAAATCTCCCATTTAGAATTCATCCCAAACCTAGAAACAAGATGTAATCAAAAAGAGGGTGGATGTTCTATGAGTTTTGCAATGAAGAAAGACTTATTTCTGTTTCTCTTCTCTTTTTGTCTTACTTGATCTTATTCTGCTTATCAAAGCCTTTTTACTTAGAACCATCAGCATGAAGATGATTCAAACTACTTAATTCTAACTATAATTCAAAATAGTTAAAATTATTGCTTAGTAGGAACACTTGAAATGTGACGAATCTCAGAGAAATATTTCTATACAAATTTCCAATTTTAGATCAAGTCAAAGGCACAGCCTCAAGTGTGGAGGCAAACTAAAAAGCATAACCTGCCAACACTCAAGTCTGAACCTCCCTGGTGCGAAGATATCCTCAGACACAAGAGGAAAATACAAAAGTAGAGGGAATATACTACTTAGCTAGTTTTCTGTTAATGGGCAACGATTGTGCAAGTCGTCTCTGCATAGCTGAAAAAGAGAATGAAAACTCAGTTTTGAAAGTGTTTCTTTGAAAAGATTCAAGTCTAAATTTTACAATATCATTGTCCCCAGTTTCTGTACGTGGCGGTTGCTTCATTACTATTTATTCATGCTGTGGATCATACTTTTCTAGTACAGTTCAGTCTTTGAGTTTTCAGATCATTGTGAATTGCTCGAAAGGGTCCTAACTATATAAAGAGATGCATTAAATATTTTTTTCAATATCACTTTTTTTCTTTTTTTTTTAGACAGTCTCACTTCGTCACCCTCAGTCGAGTGCTGTGGCATCACAGCTCACAGCAACCTCCAGCTCTAGGGCTTAGGTGATTCTCTCCCCTCAGCCTCCCGAGTAGCTGGGACCACAGGCGCCCGCCACAACGCCTGGCTATTTTCTTGTTGCATTTTGGCCAGGGCTGGGTTTGAACCCACTACCTTTGGTATATGGGGCAGGCGCCCTACTCACTGAGCCACAGGCACCGCCCTCAGTATCACTTTTTTAAAACAATACTCAACACACAACTTTGGGTTAAACAAAGGCATTTAAAACAATTCTTTTAAGATGCAATGCTATATACTAAGACTTGGGATATAGGAAATCCTTTTATAGACAATTAGACTAAGACTTGGGATATGGGAGTTCATTTTATAGAGAATTATATAACTTTCTTTATGGGTATGTTCCATATTTCAATATATGTAAATGCATATTTACATATGCAAACATCAGTTTGCAAGGAGGGAAGTTTTCCATCCTCAGAGATCTTCCAGTTATAAGCATTCAGTTGCATTTACTTTTTTTGGATATAGTTTGGCAGTCAGCCTCAGAAGTCTTTTAGCTTGAAAAGATGTTTGAATCGCTTACCTGGTGTGACCAAGGCCACCCTACTGACATTGGCTGTTTTCTCCTTTTATAGTTTGCAATATTTTCTTGATTTATGGACTCTACAGCAAAGGCAAATGTTATAGCCACCACCAGCATTGTCGTCTTCTCATTCTAATAATGGAGCAACCTTATTCGAACTTCTTTAAACCCTACTACCATTAAACTGGTTTTTTAAATGCATAATTCTCTTTAGTCTTAGACAAGTGAGCCAGCCAGGAAAATTGGTATAATTCTGGGGAAAAGGGGTTAAGAAATTAAGGTAACAAGGGAACAAGACTCTGAAGCTAATCCCTGGAAGGAGTGGCAGCTGAATAGCATTCTGTTCCTACCATTTTTCTTACGTAGGTATCACCTTCACGTGAGTAGCCATGTTGCAACATACTGACCTCATCAAATATTTATTGGACATTAGGAGGCTGAGTAAAACATGGCCCCTAGATAAGACTAAATGCCTATAGTTTTTCTCTTGTTCCAGTTGCTTAGGCTGAAAATCTTGGACTAATTCTTAATCATTCTCCCTTTTGCACACTCCAGCTATGCCAGCAAATACTTTGGAATGTCTCTGTCTTTGAAATGTAACTGAGACCAATCATCTTTCCCCATCTACAACCCTAGTACAAGCTGCTATTATCTTTCTTTTATTTTTATTTTTTTATTTTTTGAGACAAAGTCTCACTCTGTTGCCCAGGCTACAGTGCTATGGCCTCAACCTAGCTCATAGCAACCTCAAACCCTTGGGTTCAAGTGATCCTCCTGCCTCAGCCTCCTGAGTAGCTGGGACTGCAGGCACCTATCACAATGCCTGGCTAACTTTTCTATTTTTATTAGAGATGGGGTCTAGCTCTTGTTCAGGCTGTTCTTCAACTCCAGAGCTCAAAGGATCCTCCCCCTTTGGCTTCCCAGAATGCTAGGATTTCAGGCTTGAGCCACTGACCTGGCCTATTATTTTTCATTTGAATTATTGCAGTGGCCTCTTACTGATCCCCCTGCTTCTACCTTTGGCCTCAACACTCAATTGTTAACAAATAAGCAGAGCGATCATTCCAAAATTTAAGCCAAATCTAAGTCAGATGATATTGCTGCTTTGCTTGGAATCCTCGAATGTCTTCCCTTCTCACTCAGAGTCAAAGTCATCATAATGGCCTACAGACATCCATGGTCACCCCCCACACACATGACACACCTCTTTCCACTTCATTCCTAGCCAGCCCCGTTGACCTTCTTGCCTTAGAGTCTTTGTCCTGAATGTTCCTCCATCTAGAATGCCTTCCCCCGTGTATCCCCAAGTCAAATTCGCTCTTCTTCTTGAAGTCTTCGCTCAGGTATAAACTTTTCATTGTCCACTTGGCAGGTCTCATTACTCTGGTCACACAGTGTAAAATCCTACCTCACACACTCCCAGTCCCCCTTATCCTGTTCTATTTATATCTTTCCCCCTTAGCTCAAAGCATGTTATTTATTTGCTATGTTTTTGTTTAAAGTTTGTTTCCCTAGCTAGAATGTAAGCTCCTCAAGGGCAGGGATCTTTGTTTTCTAGGCTCATTAATGTATCTCAGACTCCTAGGGCAGTACCTGGAACATAGTAAGTGCTCAGTAAATGTTTGCTGAATGAGTGAATGAATGAAATGTTAGAATTACCTACCATCCTTACGTTAAGTCTACAGTAGACTTTCGGGCAGGTAGGGTAGAGTCAGGAGGGTTCGATGGAGGTTGATTTATTTGACAAATGTTTACTGAGTTATGAATATTCATCCTGAGTTCTTCAATATTTATAACTCAGTCACTGTGTTAGGTTTGAGGATATGAAAATTGATGGCATCCTGTGCTTCAGGAAGACCCATTTTCTAGATTATCTCTAGAGTAGAGAATCAAATTAAATTTAGCAATGTTATGAAAGAGGTGAAGTGGGAACGTAGAGGATGAAGTTATTACTTTAGACATGTGGGAGGCCCATCAAGGCAGGTATTGGTGAGAGTTTGAGCTTGAAAGTCAGAACTGCCCAAGGAATGGGACAGAGAATGGGGCAGTGGATGGGGGGCAGAGAGCAGGGTATGTGTGGAGGTCCCAACAGCGTGGCACATTAAGTAATCTTCAGGGAGCTGTCTGTGGTGGAAGGGTAAGTGGGCATAGGAAGGCAGGAGTCGAGAAAGCCAGAAGCAGGTTGGGTGGGCAGTGTCAAGTGGTATAGCCCTTACCCTGCACTTTTACGTGGCCTCAAAGCATGATAAGCAGAGGAGTACGTGCCTGAAATGCCAATGTTCCCTCTATTAGCAGTTCATTAGGGACCTGCTACCATGCTTCTATCTAAATAATTTAAAGTTATTATTTCTGGCTGGGTGCAGTGGCTCATGCCTGTAGTCCTAGCACTTTGAGAGGCTGAGGTGAGAGGATCCTTTGAGCTCAGAAATTCAAGACCATCCTGAGCAAGCGTGAGACCCAGTCTCTACTAAAAACAGACAAATTAGCTGAGCTTTTGTGGCTGGTGCCTGTAGTCCTACCTACTCAGGTGCTCAGGAGGCTCAGGCAGGAGGACACTTTGAGTCCAGGAGTTTGAGGTTGCTGTGAGCTAGGCTCGTGCCATGGCCCTCTACCCAGGGCAACAGAGTAAGACCCTCTGTCTAAAAAAAAGAGAGAGAGTTATTATTTCTGCATTACTCTTTGAAATAAGGGAACTTTATTTTCTGTTTCTTTTCATGATTTTATTTTATTTTATTTTTTTCTGAAATGGAACCATGATACAAGCCACATTTAGTGATGGAATAAATAAGTGAAAAGTTATACTGCTGTACAACCCATCTAAATAACAACAAACAAAGCACTCTGCTGCCGAGTCGTTCTTGTCTAGATTCTAAATTTCTTACTTATTGTGCTTGAATGGGATGCCCCTGTTTTCCCCCTGTTCTCAGTTTTGGTGAACTCAATTCACCCTAGTTTTATCTCCCATGATTTTGTGGAATTTGAATACGTGCCTGCTCTCTTTTCTACAGGCTTAATTGTCTGAAAAGTAAGTTCTGTGGAAACTTTCATGCTTGTTTTTAGCTCTGATCCTAGAGGTCTTAAACCACTGTATATTTATTTTTTGCCATACAAGTCTGGTTTTCTATTACTTTAAAAATTATTTTTATGTCATTTTAAGGACTCAACTAAAGTGACCTTATAGTGAGGGGCTGGGTTTTCTGATGCTTTATTCTTCAACAATTTTCTTTCTTTCTTTCTTTTTTGGTTGTAGTTGTCATCATTGGTGTTTGGCAGGCCCAGGCTGGATTCGAACCCGCCAGCTCAGATGTATGTGGCTGGCACCCTAGCCACTTGAGCTATAGGTGCCAAGCCACTTCAACAATTTTCCATCCCTTTGTCTGGGTACCCACAGAGAGGTGGCATATTCATTCCATGGAGCACTGAGATTAAACTACATCCGTGACTATTCGTATGTCTTTTGAAGTATTTATGTGCTGATAAATATTTAGCAGTGTGTGGATTATCACAAGAACTACAAGATCTTTAAAATAAGGCATTTAAAAAAATTTAGAGACTACAACTCATAAATTAAAATTAAGAAAGGCAATAAAATATTGTAGACATATATTTAAGCCATACTTGCTTCATTTACCATGAACCAATCTTGCTAAGCATCATTTAAAAATTATTTACTTGTTATGCCACAGGGAATTAACGTTTATAGATAATATATGATGTTCTTCTGCTGTGAACAATGTTGATAAAATGTGGGTAAATATCTCAGGTTTTCCTATCACTTCCTTTTTTCTCTTTATATGGAAACTACAAAACTGAATGGCTATTGACTGGGGAAAACTATCAGTCTCATGGGGGCTTGTTTTTCTTATCTGTAATTTAGGGTGATTGATAGAACTCCAAGGTCAGCAAAGTATGGTTTGCAGGCTAAATGTGGCCTGCTGTCTGTTTCTGTAAGGCCTGATAGCTAAGGATGACCTTTACATTTTAAATGGTTGAAAAATGTCAAAGAATATTTTGTAACACATCCAAAGTTTATGAAAACAAAATATTAGTATTCGCAAATAAAGTTTTATTGGTACATAGCCACATTCACCCACAGGTGTCTTATCTAGGAATATTTTTGCACCAGAACAGTAGAGTTCAGTAGTTGAGATAGAAATTTTATGACTCCAAAATTTGAAATATTTACTCTCTGGGGCTGGGTGTGGTGGCTCATGCCTGTAATCCTAGCACTCTGGGAGGCTAAGGTGGCTGGATTGCTTGAGCTCAGGAGTTTGAGACCAGCCTGACCATAGCTGGGTGTTGAGGCAGGTGCCTGTAGTCCCAGCTACTTGGAAGGCTCAGGCAAGAGAATCACTTAAGCCCAGGAGTTTAAGGTTGCTGTGAGCTAGGACGCCACAGCACTCTACCCAGGGTGACAAAATGAGAATCTGTCTCAAAATAAATAAATAAAAATAAAAAAATAAAATAAAATATTTATTCTCCGGATATTTGCAGAAAAAATTCGTTGACTTCTAATATAACTTACCTCTGGGGTATTGGAATGAGTCTAAGGAATTCTTCAAATAACAAGTCCCTTGAAGTCCATTTTCCAGAGGAACTCTTTAATGAACAATTTTCAGTCTACACTAGATCTTTAGAAAGATTCATTTAAACAGCAAATGTAGCTTCAATTTCACAGTTGTAATTTTTCTGGCTGACTGAGTAAATGACCATATTCACAGTAGGGATGATTTTCTGGTGTTTGGTTTACAGTAGGCATTGATTAGCCACTCTGGCTAATGGTGGCCATTTCTCTGCTGTTGAACGATGGGTATATAATACTTTCCCAGAACACATTTGTCCTTATCTTGATCCACAGCTATCTCCTTCTTTAGATTTGATGTTTAATATGCTTTATATCTGAGGACTAAAGCACCAGCACACCATTGACATCAGGCTTTTGCAGGCTGCTTCTGCAGTCACGTCTAGTTTGGCTACAGCATCTCATCTCTTTCTGAACTTTGCTAGCACACGATTTGTACCTCTCTAACAGCACTTAGCACTTTCTGCCCTGGGTTGTAGCTATTTCTGTTCACGCTTTATGTTCTCTGTCCAATTGAGGCTCTTGTCTCGGTCATATGGCTCTTTGTATCTCCTAAGGTGCCTAGTGCAGTGTTCTAGGAACAGGGAAGATACTATTTAGAAAATGAATGAAGGATTGCATCTCTGGGAATATTCAGAATCTCAACATCGAGGCAATGTGGGTGATCAGAAAAAAGACAACATCTGGGAACCAAGAAATACAGGAAAACAGAGTCAAGCAAGATAGGGCCAGCAAATAGGAAAGATAGCAAAAACACGTTGCCAATGACTTAGGGGATTTCAAAACTGAGACAATTCTTGCATCCTGGTAGGGGAACCCAGAGTATAGTTTTCCTGCTATCCACAGTGGGGACTGCAAGTCATGTTTGGGAGCTAGTAAGTATGTAACTTGGCAGGAGTAAAAAATGTGGGGTCCAGGATGAAGGCAAATCCTGATACTGTCCACCGGCTGCTTCCACAAGGTGCATAGGACATCTAGGAATGGTTTCCTGGCGAAGCCAAAGTAGGTTTGAGAGTGGCAGAGAAGTTGAGTTTTATTTTTATTTATTCATAGTTTGAAAAAGGTTTCATGTACATGACACCTAGTGAGGAAATGTTTGTAAATTATTTATTCCACTTCAAACAAACAAGATGAACAAAACCCCCTCATCTTATTAATTGTTAGTTTTCATCTTCAGAAATCCCAGAATCTCCATTTGAAGGAGATTTCAAAATCGTGTAGATGTTCACCCAGTCCTGAAATGCCCTTTGTAAAATCTCTGCAAGTGTCTATCCAATCTTGGCTTGAGACCTTTCAGGTCCAGAGAATGCACTGCTTTCCAAAGCAACCAACTAGCCTTGGCACAATTATATTAATACTTTTGTCAAGGTTGTTCCTTTCATTGGGCTGACACTGGGCTTCCCGATACTCCTGTTGTTGGACCTAGTTCTCTTCCTTGAGATCCAGGGGCAGGTGTAATCTGTCTTCTGCTATGAGACATGTAGCTGCTCTGTCCTCCACACCAGATTTCTCTGCAGGCTTCACAAGCCATAGGTCCTTCAGCTGGACATTCATTGCCATTTCTGGTCTTCATAGCACCCTGGCTCATCTCCTTTGAATACATCCTTATTGTCTGTATCCCTTTTATGTCAGATTCATGACACAGCAGTCTGAGGTGGCCTGCTTGTGTTGTCCTCTCTATTATTGAGCTTGTGTTGTCTTCTCTATTATTGAGCTTCGCATAGAGAATATTCCTATTATTTGCGGTGTGGTGTCTATCTCTTTCTTCTTCTTCTTTCCTTCCTTTCCTCCCTCCTTCTCTTTCTTCTTTTCTTCTTTCTTGAGACAGGGTGTCACTCTGTCACCTGGGTTAGAATGCAGCGGTGTCATCACAGCTCACTGCAGCTTCAAACTCCTAGGCTCAAAAGATCCTTTCATGTCAGCCTTCTGAGTAGGTGGGACTATCAGTGCACACCACCATACCTGCCTAATTTATTCTATTTTTAGACCTCAGTAGAGGCCGGGGTCTTGCTATGTTGCTCAGGCTGGTCTTGAACTCCTGGCCTCAAGCAATCTTCCTGCCTCAGCCTCTCAAAGCCCTGGGATTACAGGTTGCTATGCCTAATTGAATCAAATATATTAAGATATCTTGACATTCTAAATAATAGGTCCATTTGGTGAATGAAATTGCTAAACTAGTCCAATTTATTTTACTAATGTGACTAGAGGATTGTCAAAATATGGTGTCTTCTGGAACACTGCAGGTCAGAGCACATGCTCATGGTTTTATGAGATGCCAATTACAAACTAGGAGTGACAACCTACCTTTGGAATAAGAAACAAACTTTGTAGTTCCCAGGCAGGGCTGAGACCAAGAGTTTCTGAATTCTGCAATTTTTAAGTTTTCTCGGCTCGGCGCCTGTGGCTCAATTGGCTAAGGCGCCAGCCACATACACCTAAGGCAGCGGGTTCAAATCCCCAGCCCGGCCCGCCAAACAACAATGACGGCTGTGACCAAAAAATGGTCGGGAGTTGTGGTGGGCGCCTGTGGTCCCAGCTGCTTAGGAGGTGGAGGCAGGAGACTCGCTTGAGCCCAGGAGTGGGAGGTTGCTATGAGCTGTGATGCCATGGCACTCTACCCAGGGGGATAGCTTGAGGCTCCATCTCAAAAACAAACAAAAAAAAGTAATAATAAAAAAGGCATTTTTCTTATGGAAAATTCCAAACATGTGAGAGCAAGCAGAATGATACAATGAACGCTGATGTACCTATCACCTGCTTCAGTAACTATCAATTCATTGCCAGTTTTGATTTATGGATATCTCTATCTACTTCCTCTCCCCACCCTATATTATTTTGAAGCAAATCCCCAGAATCTTATTGTTTCAAGGTGAGTTCCTTCCAATGTGCGCACAATTGTTTCTGTGTCTGTCTGATGTCCATTCACAGACAGAATCTTTCTCTTCTCTATATTGTGTTTGTTTGCTTGAGCATTTTGGTTGCAGATAGAGCTGAGGGGGAACAATGGCTAATTCCTGTCTTTGAGCACATACGTCATAATAATGCCTCTACCCAGTCAACAGTGGGTGACACTTTAGCATTGGTATTGCCTTTAAAGCATGAGATACAGGGTCCTTCCCATCTTTTTCACAACATGAAGGGCCTCCGGGCTTCCCTCCAGCATGGAGCTCCCCTGGCCACAATGGGCCATTTGCCCCCAGCCCACTCCCAATGTGGAGCACCGAGGTCTTTATCCCCAATTTTCAAAGGCAGGAGTGTCTGTGTTAGAAGTTCTTGTATCAGTGGTTCTCAGCCTGGGGGCCTTCAACCATGAGGGTTTCTCATAAATCAGAAATGTTTTCTGTATTTCTGAACATATGCATTCACCCCCAATATGGCACAGGCTAGCTGAGTGCCACGGTTCTTTCTGGGCTTTTGTGCGAATTATTCTGTTTGGTGACGTAAACTCCTGCGGATCAGGAGTCCTAATTGGTAACTCTAGATACCTTTGATGAATAAAAAATGGGACCTTTTTTCCTTCCATTTCTTCACAAGAGGAGAAAAATAATTAAATGACTTCTGTTTGGTGACAAGGTTGGCCCCCTGTAATAGCATTTAAATTCTTAGCTTCTTTTTGGCCTGACTCTAACCTCTGTATAAAATTAAAATAAAATCCTTCTTGCAGGTTCCTTAATCCTTCCCTTATGCTGCATTAAATCAACTTTTCCAAGCGTATTATCATACCATTTTGTTATGATTTGCATTTAAATGTAGTGAATAAAGAACTCCCTGCTGAATCCCTTGGGGAATGTTTAAGCCCAACATCCCAGTCTGCCCAGGAAATCTCACAGCTATGACTATTCCTAAAAGAGGCCCAAGCACCTTCTCCTTGTGGAATTTGCCTCTTCCTGCTGCACTTAACTTCAATATTGGGCCTTTGTGGTTTCACCGGTGGTCCTATTGAGCTCACACAGTGGATGGGAGACAAAAGTAATGGGAGCGGGGGAAGGGCAGGCTCCCCACAGCCACTGAGGTTCTTTACACTGATTCTCTGGCTTTGCGCCCCACCCCACTTGCTCCCACTCCCCACTGAAGATAACCCTGAGTCATTTACACATATTTCTTTCAGCGGCAAATTGGTTTATTTCAGGCTGCCTGTGTTTTTTAATTGTTTGTTTGTTTGTTTCAAGAAATGCAGAAATGACGTGTTTCTGCTGTTTTGAAAAGTCTGGGAAGAGAGAAGGAGGCATGAGATATGAGGTTTAAGAGGAAGACAGACACAGACAACATGTTTCTGCAGTCCTGCAAAGGAAGGAAAGTGGGGGGTGGGGAAAGACAGGATGGGGCCTTTATGGGGTTTTGTTTTATTGCATGATAATGGCTTTGGGGTAAAGTCTAAAGTTAACTTTAGAAATTAAAGGGCTGGGGAAGAGGAAAGAAAACCCAACTCGTCCATTAGGTGATCCTCATTTTGTTCTCCCTTCCCTTTTTGAACAGTCCCCAGAAGGCACCTGCTCCAGGCCTTTGTGGGAAGTGGAACCACTATGGACCCCCTTCTGCCATGGGGGAGGGGAGTGGGGAGCAGCAGTGGCCTAAGATCCTGAAACCAAGGCATTTTTCTGAACTGTGTTGTGACCAACCCTGTTGTTCATCCCCTCCAATCAATCACTGTAAACCAACACATGAGCTAATATACTGAATATTTCTGCTGTGTTCTAGCCATTGTTTTAAATACTTTCCTTTTCTTGCCTCATTTAATCCTTACAACAATCCCATTCTCATCCCTATTCAGTTAATGGTCAGAGAGTTTAGGTAACTTGTATCATAGCACACAGCAAGTGATGGTGGGCAGAAATGTAGACTCACATGCTCCGACTCCAGAGGTCAGAGTTTTAACTACTGTAGGAGGATGGCTGGCTCATTGTTGAATGAGAAGGGGCTTGAAGCACTGTGTTAGGGGTTGTGACAATATAGAAAGGGCGCCAGGGTTTGTGTGCAAAGCTGGCACTATTTTGGGGATCCTGCCCAGGGCAATGAAATGTTACCAAAGAGGGTCTAGCCACCTGTCACTGTCAGCCAATATGCAGAGACAGGGATAGGCCCACCAAACTTTGTCAGAAGGCCGACAGATTTGGAAACAGTGAGAGTACCCTCTCTAAGATTCTTCTGTTCTTCTTTTTCCAAAAGTGCAGTTTTATACATAAAAGTTCAAAGTAAAAGTCACGTTAATTTTTATCTTAAACAATAATAACCAGAATGACCCATAATAATCAATAATCTTCATTACCGATGATCCACAACATCATTCCACTTCAAAGGTTAATCTCCTAAATCAATTGCCCTAAACTACTGGAAGATATACACTTTTAAGTTAAAGCTGAATTTGCAAAACAGCAAGAATGGGAGACATGAGATGAAGGCCATGTAGGACCTATGCCGACCAGACCTACCCTAACCCCAGTGACTCCATTTCATTCTCACTACCTGTGCTTTTGCAAATGTGGACAGGCTGGAGGATCTGTAGGCCCCAGGGAGGCCTGTGCACAAGCCCAGAAGACAGGGAGGGGAGCAACAGGAAGGACTCAGCCCAGAACCAGGAGCCACTGGTGGGAAATAGGAGGAGCTTGGGATCAAGTCAAGAAGGGTCCTGGGTGATGGTCATGAACAGAGTGAAGAAGCCACACTTGCCTTTGTGCTGCTTTAGAGGTATAGGATCAGAGTAGACAGATAAAATGTACAGTTCTCTCCTGTTTTTACATTGTAGTTGACGAGAATGTCTGCAGAGAATTATTCGATAACTTCCCTGCCCACATACACTGTAAAATGAGTACAATAATACCCACCTTACTGGGCTGTTGTGAGTATTAAATGAAATAATGTGACATATGGTAAGGCGCCTCCTAAGACTCCTGACTCTTACTGTACCTTGCTTTATTGTACCTCTTGCAAAATCACAGATCCAGTCCCTAAGTACTGACAAGCGATGCAGATTTTGCTAAACATTTTAGGAGGAGATGCAAAGGGTTACGATGTATAGCACCAACAATTTCCAAATATCCTACTGAATTCAAGGGGCAGGAAATTTGAATTTTCCATTTATAGGCATGGGTTCATCTCTCTTCCTTCTGCAACTCTCCACCCCAATGATATCCTTCCTGCAAAATGTCCTTGAGTTCTCTGTTAAGGGTCGGGGTCCCTGAACCCAGTTGACCTCATTCGATTACTCGGCTAAGCTAGAACGTTCATTCGATTACTCGGCTAAGCTAGAACGTTCAATAGAGGTGCAGCAGTAATTGAAAACAAAAATGAATGGAAACAGAAAATAAAACTGGAGCAGCACAGGCAGCGTGGAGAGGAAGTAAAAGTAGCTTGCACGAGTTTCCGGGTAACAAAGAGAATTTTTATTTAGAAAGAACAAAGAGAAAGTTTAGAGCACTTCCAAAGAGAGTTGGAAGTGGGTCCCTCTCATGAAGTACAATAATACCCACCTTCTTGGGCTGTCCTGAGGTTTAAATGAAATCCTCAGAAAGGTGAGAGAGACAGAGACACAAAGGCCTGCAGAGGGATAAATACCCTCTTTCTCCTTTGAAATTGGCCACAAGATTTTCACTGGCCTCTCTGTGCCTTCAGGCAGTGTCGCCTTTCTCTATTAGTCTTAATGATCATTCTTTCTATTGGTCATTGGTTCCCTAGGTTATCTCATACCCACATTCTTCCAGGCCCTCCAGACTTTCCAGTTCAGCAGGCCAGGCTTTCCTCCTGTCCCTTCTAATTCCCCATTCCCTCATTTAGCTGCTGATCTTTTTTTTTTTTCCCCAAAAAAGAGGATCTTCCTCTGTTGCCCAGCCTAGAGTGCAGTGGCATGACCATAGTGTAGCTCACTGTGGTCTTGAACGCCAAGCCTCAAGTGGTTCCCTCACCTGGTGAGCCTATAAGCACTGCTGACTTAATTTCTTTGACCCACTTGCCGATCCATCACAATCCCATTTCACTAAATCCCTTGGCCTGCAAGCCCCACTCAATAAGCAAAAGCTATCATGTCAGGGAAACTCAGACCAGCTGAGTTTCTGCAATCCTGACCATGCTATGTATATAGGGGTGATAGCCCATCCTTTCACATAGGAGTTTTTAGCACACTGTCTGGGCCACAGTAAGTGATGGATAAACCAGAGCAATATTCGAAGTTTTGCTGGTGTCTGTCCCATGGTGTGTTGCCTGGGCCAGCATGCAGTCACCCCTGGAGGTCTGGCTGCCCATGTTAGTGTGGTGTTGGGGAAGTGAAGACAGAGGGAGGCAGGTGATTGCCACCCAGGGATGTTGTGAGTGGGTTGGGATCTCAGGCCTATAGACATGTGGACATTGTCAACGAGCATCCAGAAGTCACCAGAGAGGCAGCGTCATGTTCAAGACAGTTTGCCCTTTTCTTTTTTATAACTACTGGTGACTTAACTCTCAGTGAGAGTGCAGCGACTAATGAAGACATCTGCCTGGTCCCACTAGGTGAAGGACCTTGTTGGGATGCCAGCCCTTGCTGGGTTCTTCAGGAGAAGTCTGGAGGAGCCTCTGCCCTAATCTCCCTGGACAAGAGGCAGGTTTTGCTGCTGCTAGAAGGATCTGGGGCTGACAGTCAGGTGGCTCTTGTCCTCTGTGAAGGCTGGCAAGAGAACCATGGGTTTGGGCCAGATCTTTGTTCCTATCCTTACCTCATTGCCTTTTCTCACCCTCACAGAACCTCCCACTGGAACTAATGGTGACTTAACATAGAGAAAGTCTCTGCAGAGTGGAAAATAATCAGATTTGCAGTTGGAAGAGACTTCAGAGGTCATTCCTTCGCTTATTGGATACTTTCCATGACCGGGAACTCATTTCTAGTTTCTTTCATTGCTGGGCAGCTTCATTTGCTAGAAAGCTCTTCTGCTATGACCAAAATCTATGCTCTTAAAACTCAATGTTCATCTTGTTGCTATCTTCTGAAGCTGTCCATCAGACTGTTTATTTAGCTTTGATGCCACCCCCATCCCCTAGCACCTAGACTAGGAATCTTGAATACCTTTGATAACCAAATGTGCAATAATAATATGTTTGTAGCCTCTCGAGCCAGCATTTTAAGCACTGACCGCCCCAGTACCAGATGAGGGATTTGTGGGTAACAGGTTAATATGTTTTCCAGGGCATCTCTAACATAGCCCACCTGTTCCTCTCCTTATCATTCTCCATCCCTTTTCCCTTCATAGCACTTTCATCCTCCAATATATTTTAGATGATTGATTTATTCATTTGTCCATCTTTTCTCTAAGAATATGAACTCTATAAGAGCATGACCTGCCCTGGTCTCTATTGTCCTGCACTGTGTCCTGTGTTGAGAACAATCCTGAGATCTAGGAAGTACCTGATTAATATTTATCCAATGAATCAGGAGGCAGGTGAGGGGAGTGAAGGTCCCAGAGCTGTCGGTACTCACCTGAGCACTCCAGAGAAGGGCAGGTTGTTTTTTTAAAGGTAGCAATGCACTAGAGTCTGGGAACTTAGGCTCATCCCGGGTTTTTACTCACCATCTGGGAGATCCTTAACCTGGATATTTCACTTCTTTGAGGCTTGGCTTCCTCATCTCTAAAATGGGCTTGTCACTCTCTGCCCTGTTTAACTCACAAGGTTGTCCTGAAGATGAAATATCAACTGTAGAGGAGAAAAGAATGTTGTAAGCTGGAAAACACTATATAAATATGAGTTATGATGATGATGATGGATGAAGCTGTAATATATAATCCTGGTGTAGTGAACATATGCTTAACCTGAGCATGAATGAATTCATCTTCCATTTGAGGCGAGTTAATTCCTAGAGCATCTGGGGATCACGTGATTTCCAGAGATGCTCTTCATGAGTTTGTTAACCCATACCATCGCCAACCAACACTTCAAGTGCCTACTGTGTGGAAGCTACAAGTGCAGCAGGGAACAAAACATACAAAAACCTCTGTCCTCGTGGTGCTTACAGTATACAGGAGGCAGCAAGGCAATCAACAACATGAATAAGTAAATTAGTAGCATGCTAGGGTGTTAGAGTTGTAAGTGTCCAGGGATAAAAATAATGAAAGAAAAAGCAGGATAGAGGAATAATGAATACGGGGGTGGGAAATTACAATTTCAAAGGGTGGTCCAGGGAGACCAAATTGGAGGTGACACCTGGCCAAAGCCTTGAAGGAGATGGGGAATTTAGCCATATGCACTCTTAGGGAAAAGCATTTTAAGCCGAGGAAGCAGTAAGTGCAAAGGCCTTAAGCTGAGAATTTCCTTAACATGTCCAAGCAAATAATGAGACTCCTGTATCTGGTGTGGAGGAAGAGACAGGGACTGGTAGATGGAGTTAGAGAGATAATGGATGGCCAGATTGTGATGCCTCACAGCACATTATGAAGACTTGCTTTTACTCCAAGGGAGAAAAAATAAAAGTCATCTGAAGTTCATAATGAGAAGTGTTCAATGACCTGACTTCCCGTTAGACTTAACCTGGCTGCAGTGATGAGACTAGACCATAAGGGTTGAGAATTAAAACAGAAAAAAGCACTTAGAAAGTTACTGCATGGAATCCAGAGGAGAGATGATAGTGGTTTGCACCAGGGAGGTAGAGGTGAGAAGTAATGGTGTATTAGATATATTCTGTAGGGGTGTCAATAGGATTTGTATTAGTGATGGAGAAAAAGGAATTAAGGATGAGCCCAGGGCTTTGGCCTGAGCCCTTGGAGAATGAAGGTGCCATTTACTGTTATGAGGTGACTATGAAAGAGCAAGTTTGGGAGGGAGTATCAGGATCTCAGTCTTGGCTGTGTTATTTCTGAGAGGATGATTAGACATTCATATGGAAATGGCAAGTAAGCATATTCCAGCCTGAGCCAAAAATAACAATAAATAAATAAAGTCAAAGTCATCGTGTGGAGTTGGTATTTAAAGCCATGAGGCTGGCTGAGAATACCCAGAGAGGGAGTGCAGCTTGAGAAGAGGTCAAGGACTAAATCCCGGGGCACCGCCTGGGGCAGGGGTTGAGGACATGAGCAAGAGATGGTGACGTTGGCTGTGAGGAGCAGCTGGCAGGGCAGAGGAAAACCAGGAGGGTGTGGTGTCCTGGAAGCCAAACGAGTTGTGCATCAAGGGGCGTGATCAACCGCGTCAGACATCACTGAGAGGGGAGTTAGGGGAGCACAGAGAACTGATGGGTTGGCGCCTCAAAGTGGAGGCCATTGAAGGCTTCAATGAAAGCTTTAACAAAAGTGGAGCTGCTGGAGTGGTGGGGTCAGAAGCTGGATGAGTATGAGTGTGAGGAGGAGGTGTGTCACGGAGAGAGTGTATTCCACACTCCTTACTCTACGGGGGAGCAGGGGCTGGGGACAGCTGGAGGAGGACAGGAGTCAAGAGAGGGTCTTTGGATTTTGTTTATTTGTATTTTTAAGATGGGAGAAATGATCACGTGTTTTTAGACTGATGGGAATCATCCAACAGCTATGGAAAAACTGAAGGTGCAGGACAGAGAGGGGAGAGCTCTGGGAAGAGTGCCCTTTAGTAGGTTAGAGTTGGGGGAGGGCAGAAGGGAGGAGCTGGCCTTGCCTGGGAGCACCGACAATTCTTCCATAGCAGTGGAGAAGTCGAGCATGTGGAGTCATAGCAGGTAGGTGGAGGTATGTGTGTGTGTGTGTGTGTGTGTGTGTGTGTGTGTTGGGGGGAGACATGAGGGAATTCTCTTCCCAGGGGGAGCAGGAACAAAGTCTAAGAGATGTGGCCATGGAGGCAATTCTCTGAGGCCCTCAGCATTTCTCCTGTGCTCATCAACGTTGTGAAAGGCCAGGTGGCCCTACCCTCCTTCAAGCTTTCTTGGTCCAGTTCTTATCAATTTTTAGGCATAAATTTTGGCTAAAATGCACTTGTGCGTCGTGCCAAATGGTTTCAGTCTCTGGAAGCTAGCAGAACTGCCATGGTAGTTTCTGAAATCAACTTCATAGAAAGGAAAAAGGAAAAAACCGAATGTCATGCTCTGACCCAGGCTGCCCTTCAAAATGTTCCAAACACATGCGATACCACGTGGCTCAATTTTGCCTTCACATCACAGATAGGGAGTCAATTCTGGCCTGAAAGAGGAAGCATGGATTTCTTTTGTTTCGGACAAATGTTAATCCTTTGTATTTATCTCTGGAAAAATGACTTTAGTTTATCTGGCCAGGCAACCCCAGCCTGAGTTATTATTTTATGTTTTTTTTTAATTGCCTGCGCTCCCTTGAAAAATTACCTTTTAGACAGCAGCCAAGAGTCTTCAATTTTGGTTTTAAGTATAATTTGTATAACTACTGTTAGGATCAAGCAGTCAACAAGTATCTGTGAGGCAATTACCATGTACTAGCCTGGGAATCACAATGCGCCAGGGCAGCGTGGATGCACCATCCTTAGCAAAGCCCGCAGGCAGCAGGGTGGAGTTCCTTCCCAGGCTCAGCTCCTTCACGTTAGAGACACTGAGGACTGAGGGACTGGCGACAGGATTAGGATGTGAAAGTGACCTTGGCTTTTGATATTTTCTGACTGTGAGCACTGAAGCATCTTCCTCTTGGTCATTAAGTTCTGTGTAGCTGGCTCGGTGCCCATAGCTCAGCAGTTAGGGTGCCGGCCACATGCACCAGGGCTGGTGGGTTCGAACCCAGCCCAAGCCTCCTAAACAAACTAACAAGCAAAAATAGTCAGGCGTTGTGGAGGGTGCCTGTAGTCCTGGCTACAAGGGAGGCTGAGGCAAGAGAATCGCTTGAGCCCAAGAGTTTGAGGTTGCTGTGAGCTGTGATTCCACAGCACTCTACTGAAGGTGACAGAGTGAGACTCTGTCTCATAAAAAAAAAATATCCGTGTATCTCTGTTGCCAAGGCTGACTGGTACCATGGGTGTTTTTGAGTAACTGTTTTACAGTGATGTGCACGCAGCTCACCCTAGTCGGTGACACACACGGAGAAGGCAGCCATGTTCCCCCACCTCTCCTCACCACTGCTGCTGCCCTCCAGGCCCCTGGCACCACAGTGTTCTAAAGTTTCTATGGCACTGAGTTTCTGTTCTGCTGTTCTGTAAAACCTCAGCCCTCCTTGGTTCACGAGTTCTTTCAGATAGTAGAGAGTGTACTTCAAGGACAAAGAAAAAACTAACAGCATCTTTAACACCTTCTCTGTACCTTCTCTGCTGTGGTCTGTGTTGTCCCATCTAACTCTCAGCACAGCCCTGATGAGTTCATTTTATCGAGGTCTTTATAAGCTGGGAAGACTGGGGTGGTGAGAGATGATGTAATTGAACGGAGCTTGTGCAATTACAAGGTGATAAAGCCTGGATTCAAATTCAGGTCTTTGTGTGTGACAAAAAAAATAAAGATTTTTTTTTTTTTTTTGATACAGAGTCTCACTCTTTTACCCTAGGTAGAGTGCTGTGGTGTCACCATGGCTCACAGCAACTTCAAACCCCTTAACTTAAGTGAACCTTAAGTTGCCTCAGCCTCCTGAGTAGCTGGGACCACAGGTGCCTACCACAAAGCCTGGCTAGTTTTTCTATTTTTAGTAAACATGGGTCTTGCTCTTGTTCAGGCTGATCTCTAACTCCTGAGCTCAAGAAATCCACCCGTCTCAGCCTCCTAGAGTGCTAGGATTACAGGTGGTAGCCACCAGGCCTGCCAAAACAAAGATAGTTTTTGAAGAGACAAATTATTTTTCATTTCCTCATTTTCTTTGTAAGAGGATGGCTCCTGAGGGGGTGTGTCCTTTGACATGACAGGCATGAGGAGGTAAACTGGTGCCCTTGAATTGCTCTGCCAAATAAGAAGGGGGGGATAGGCTCAGCTCCTGTGGCTCAATTGGCTAAGGCGCCAGCCATGTACACCTAAGGTGGCAGGTTCGAATCCCCAGCCCGGGCCCACCAAACAACAATGATGGCTACAACCAAAAAATGGCCGGGTGTTGTGGTGGGCGCCTGTGGTCCCAGCTACTTGGGAGGCAGAGGCAGGAGACTAGCTTGAGCCCAGGAGTTGGAGGTTGCTATGAGCTGTGATGCCATGGCACTCTACCCAGGGGGATAGC
>CAUYQV010073001.1:0-23564 GCA_963574575.1 Galagoides demidoff
TATTGGGCTAGAATTAAGTTGTAGCTCTCATTTGAGAGGTATAAATTAGTTTCATAAAAGGGCTGTGTACATTGGATACTTTTTATTCCATTCCTGTGATACTTTGCTAAGAAGAACATTTTCCAGTTCCATCCATGTAAATGTGAAGGAGGTAAAGTCTCCATTTTTCTTTAGGGCTACATAATATTACATGCTGTACATATACCACAGTTTATTGATCCATTCGTGGATCATTGGGCACTTGGGCTTCTTCCAAGACCTGGAAATTATGAATTGGGCTGCAATAAACATTCTGATACAAGCTTCTTTGTTGTAATGTGATTTTTGATCTTCTGGGTATATACCTAATAATGGAATTGTAGGATCGAATGGCAGGTCTATTTTTAGTTCTCTAAGTGTTCTCCAGACGTCTTTCCAAAAGGAACGTATTAGTTGGTATTCCCACGAGCAGTGTAGAAGTGTTCCCTTTTCTCCACATCCACGCCAGCAACTCTGGCTTTGGGATTTTGTGATATGGGCTAATCTTACTGGAGTTAGGTGATATCTCAAAGTAGTTTTGCTTTGCATTTCTCTAATGATTACAGATGGTGAGCATTTATTTAAATATCTATAGGCCACATGCCTATCTTCTTTGGTGAAATTTCTACTGCAATTTGGGAAGAAAAAGCAATTAAGGTTATCCATATAGGAACAGAAGAGATCAAACTTTCACTTTTCACAGATGATATGATTGTATATCTGGAAAATACCAGGTATTCAACTAAAAAACTCTTAGAAGTGATCAAGGAATACAGTGGTGTATCAGGATACAGAATCAGCACTCATAAATCTGTAGCCTTTATATATACCAACAGCAGCCAAGCTGAAAAAACAGTCAAGGGCTCTATCCCGTTTAAAGCAATACCCAACAAGATGAAATATTTGGATGTGAAAGATCTCTATAAAGAGAACTATGAAACTCTAAGAAAAGAAATAGCTGAAAATGTTAACAAATGGAAAAATAGACCATGCTCATGGCTAGGAAGAATCAACATTGTTAAAATGTCCATATTACCCAAAGCAATATACAATTTTAATGCAATTGCCATTAAAGCCCCACTGTCATATTTTAAAGATCTTGAGAAAATAATACTTCGCTTTATATGGAACCAGAAAAGACCTCGAATAGCCAAGACATTACTCAGGAATAAAAATAAAGCAGGAAGAATCACCCTACCAGACCTCAGACTATACTATAAATCGATAGTGCTTAAAACAGCATGGTATTGGCACAAAAACAGAGAGGTAAATGTATGGAACAGACTAGAAAGCCAAGAGATGAATCCAGCTACCTACTGTTACCTCATCTTTGATAAACCAATTAAAAACATTGAATGGAGAAAAGATTCCCTATTTAACAAATGGTGCTGGACAAACTGGCTGCTGACCTGTAGAAGACTGAAACTGGATCCACACCTTTCACCATTAACTAAGATAGATAGATAGATTCTCACTGGATTAAGGACTTAAACTTAAGACAGGAAACTATAAAAATACTAGAAGAAAGTGCAGGGAAGACACTTGAAGAAATCAGCCATGTCAAATTTTTTATGAGACAGACCCCATGGGCAATTGAAGCAACATCAAAAATACACTATTGGGACCTGATCAAACTAAAGAGCTTCTGCACAGCCAAGAGCACAGTAACTAAAGCATGCAGACAGCCCTCAGAGTGGGAGAAAATATTTGCAGGTTATGTCTCTGACAAAGGTTTAATAACCAGAATCCATAGAGAGCTCAAACGCATTAACCAAAAAAAAAAAAAAAAAAGTGATCCCATTGCAAGGTGGGAAAAGGACTTGAAGAGAAATTTCATATTGGCTAGGATATTATTGAGAATTTTTGCATTTATATTCCCTAGGAAAATTGGTCTGAAGTTCTCCTTTTTAGTTCGGTCTTTTCCTGGTTTTGGTATCAGGGTTATATTTATCTTATAGAACATGCTAGGGAATATTCTTTCTTTCTCAGTTTTTTGGAACAGTTTCTGTAGTATGGGTATAAGCTCTTCTTTGAAGATTTGATATAACTTTTCTGTGAAGCCAACTGGATCAGGGCATTTTTTTGTTGGGAGATTTTAATTTTTTGTTTGATTTCAGTGCTTGAAATTGGTCTGTTCAGGAGATCTATTTCTTCTTTATTAAATCTAGAGAGAGGGTGTGATTGCAAGGTTTGATCCATTTCCGTTGACAGTTCCAACAACAACAAAAATAAACAAATGGGACTTAATTAAACTAAATAGCTTCTGTACAGCTATAGAGACAACAACCAAAGCAAAGAGACAAGCTCCAGAATGGTAAAAGATATTTGCATATTATCAATTGGACAAAAGTTTGATCACTAGAATCTATAGAGAACTCAAATCAAGCAATAAAAAAGCCAACAATCTTTTATGTTAATGAGCAAATGAAATGAATAGAATCTTCTCTAAAGAAGACAGAGGAATGGCTAACAAACATGAAAAAATGCTCTTTATCCATAATTATCAGAGAAATGCAAATCAAAACTACCTTGAGATATCACCAAACCCCAGTGAGAATGGCCCACATCACAATGTCTTAAAGCTGCAGATGCTAGAGCAGATGTGGAAAGAAAACACTTTTAAACTGCTGATGAGACTACAAACTAATACAATCTTTTTGGAAAGAAGTATGGAGAATTCTCAAAGAACTCAAATTAGAACTTCCATTTGCAAGTTCTAATTTGCAAATTGTGCAATCCTTTTATTGAGCATCTACTCAGAAGAAAAACAATTATTTTATCCTAAGGACATTTACACTAGACTTTTTATTGCAGCTCAATTTACAGTTGCCAAATTGTGGAAACAACCTGAATGCCCTCCTATCCAGGAATGATCAATAAGCTATGGTATATGTACCATGGAATACTATTCAGCCATTAAAGAACATGATGACTTACATCTTTTGTATTAACCTGGATGGAGTTGAAACACATTCCTCTTAGTAAAGCATCTCAACAATGGAGAAGCAAGAATCCAACGTACTCAATTTTGATATGAGGACAATTAATGCTAGTATATGGTAGGGGGTGAGGGCTGGGAGAATGGCAGAGTGGAAACAGGGAAAGTGGGAGGGAGATGGGGGTCACAGTGTGGGTCACACCTCTTGGGGATGGGACACAATTAAAGAGAGACTTTACCTAAAAAATGCAAGCAGTGTAACCTGATTCTTTGTACTCTCCATGATTCCCCAATAGAAAAAAAAAAAAAGAAGAAGAAAAGAAAAGAAAACTTAAAAAATTTAGCAATAAAATCTTCATTCACTCTTGATTTCACAAGAGATAATTATAATTAATTAATAATACATAACTTTGTGACTTCATATAAATAAACATACATATTTTAGCAAATGTAGAATAAAAAGGTTGATACTATTTTGTTTTGCTCTCTTGTTCTTTTGGTACTTTTCAGAAAATATTCACGTATCTATTACTTCCATCTTACTGTGATGTTGAGAAGTTTTTCCTGAAACATGACCTTTTACACCTGTAAAGTTTTTCTTTTTTGAGACAGAGTTTTACTTTGTCACCCTTAGTACAGTACTGTGGTGTCACAGCTCACAGCAACCTCGAACTCCTGCGCTTAGGTGATTCTCTTGCCTCAGCCTCCCAAGTAGCTGGGACTACAGGCACCTGCCACAACTCCCAGCTATTTTTCCTGTTGCAGTTTGGACAGGGCCATGTTCAAACCTGCCACCCTCAGTATATGTGGCTGGTGCCCTACCCATTGAGTCACAGGCACTGTCCAAGACCTGTAAAATTTAAATGATGGTCATATCTGAAGGGGCAATTACAAGGTTCAAATTATTTCTATGTATGTATGTTGTGTATACACACACACAATAAATTTCACATATGAATATTTCCAGCTGTTTTTTGTCAAAAGTTAAATACCATTTTTTTGTTGTAGGCTACCAAACAGTAAACAATCTTTTACAACAAATTAAACACATTGATTTTTGTAAGTGAAATTGAAATTTTTTCTGTTTTGTTTAGTTTTGTTTTGTTTGCAGTTTTTGGCCAGGGCTGGGTTTGAACTCATCCCGCCACCTCCAGCATGTGAGGCCGGCACCCTACTACTGAGAGCCACAGCGCCGACCTTTTTCTGTTTTTATAGTTCTATAAGTTTACCCTTTGTGTGTTTCAAAACTCTGCTGTTTGATGCTTAATCATTTTATGTCTTTCTTGTGAATCATAAACCCCCACCTTGTCTTTATTAATGTTCTTTGTTCTTTTTTGATAGTTTGGGATTCATTGAGGGTACAAAGAACTAGGTTACACCTTTTGCAGTTGTTAGGTAAATTCCCTCTTGTAATTGTGTCCTGCCCCCAAGAGGTATGCCATACACTGTAACTGCCTTTCCCCACTCCTACCCTCCCCAACCCCTCATTCCCCGATCATTTCTACCCTATAACTTAATCCATCCAGTGAGATTTTTATTTTGGTTAGTGTATATTTAGTACTATACTTTCCATTTGTTTCTTTTTATAAATTTTATTTCTTTGCTGATATTTTCTGTTTTTCATTTGTCTCAAAAGGATTGGTAACTGTTTGTTGAAACATTTGTATGGCAGTTATGTTCAAATCCATATTGGACAAATCCAACATGTGATTCATCTCAGTGTTGGTATATCTCAATTATATTTTCGCAATTTAATTTATTATTTTCCTTACATGGAACATAAACATAATTTTAATACTGGTTAAAATCCACTAAATTTTTGTATTATTTTTAATACTTTATATATGTAATAATGCATGCACATTAAAAAGAGAGGAACAGATCTCTTTATTAGTTAGGGTACTGCAGAATAATAGGACACCTAAGTTCTGATTTTATATACATATATATGAGAAAGATAGATTTATTTGGGGAACTGGCACATATAATTATGGAAGCTGAGAAGTCCAACTATCTACTGTCTGCAAGTTGGAGAATCAGGAATTTAGGGAAGGAAAGGCAGCATAGCAGGAGTAGAAACCATGAGTATTTGGGAAACTTCTTTGTGAAACTTACTTATGCCTTTGGAACCTGCTGTAGTCTGATTACACATATATAACTCTTATTTGATGATAGGGGGTGCTGTGCATACCTGACTTTATGGATTTGTGGGTGAGATATAATCCAGTTGATAGTGCGCAGCTCTAGTCACATGGTAACTTGGTCACATATTCAGTTTATATTAGGTCCTAATAGCAGGAATAGAGCTGTCTTTCAAATGATACTAGCTAAATAGGTGATGACAGGGCCTTGTTCCAAAATCCTAAGTCTTGACTGTGATTCACCCTTAGAAGCCTGACAAAGGCTTCTAACAGCATTCTTATATTTACCACTCAAACTTGAAGCACCATTGGATCTGTTGGATCATATAGCCCAAGTGGCAGAGCAGCCTGTCCAGCAACCTAGACCTAATCAGTAGGGTCACAGAATAAGCCTTGTCATTCTAAGCCCCACTCCATAGTAGCAGCTTTTAAGGTTAA
Organism: Galagoides demidoff; assembly: GCA_963574575.1. Taxonomy (NCBI): domain Eukaryota; kingdom Metazoa; phylum Chordata; class Mammalia; order Primates; family Galagidae; genus Galagoides; species Galagoides demidoff. Next base: position 5,536 of record CAUYQV010073001.1, read on the forward strand.
TCAGTAAATGGGCAGGAGTCACACACCCAAATAAGGAATATATTGCCTCCAAAATCCAAATAGGCCCACTAGGTATTGTATCTCTTTCTTAATTGTAGAAAAAGTCAGCTACAGCAATTTATTTTTCACCTTAGAAGGGATATCTCAACAAACCCCACATCACTGGAGCCCCTAGAAATTTCCCTGAGGCAGAAGGCTTGTGAATTCTGGTCAGATTTGTTTCTCACCCTTAACAGACAAATATCTAGATTGTTTCCTATTTCTCACTCACTAGGTACAATAAACATATTGTCTTCAAAGTAATGGACCAGTGTAATATCCTGTGAAAGGGAAAGGTGACCAAGATCTCTTTGAACTAACTTCTCACATAGAGCTTTAGAGTTGATATACCATCTCTGAAGTAGGATGGAGAAGGTATATTACTGGCTTTGCCAGATGAAAGCAAACTACCTCTTCAGGGCCTTATGGATATAAATGAAAAAAAAAAAAGCATTTGTCAGATCAATAGATGCATACCACATACCAGGGCATGTGTTTTAATTTGCTTGGACAATGTAAGCCCCTCTGCAATTGGAGTCACCACATGGTTAAACTTACAATAATCCACTGTCATTCTCCAATATCTGTTTGTCTTTTATTCAAACCAAATAGGAGAGTTCAATAGGAATATGTGGAGATAAACACTCCTATATCTTTCAAGTTTTTCATGGAGGTACTAATCTCTGAAATTCTTCCAGTGATGCATAGCATTTAACTTATTAGTTTTCTAGGTGGAGGCAGTTCCAAAGGCTTTAATTTGGCCTTTCCCACCATAGTAGCTCTCCCTCTACAGGGCAGTGAGCCAATGTGATAAATTACACCAGCTTCTATGTATGTCTACTCTAATTATACATTTTAGAACAGGGTAAATAACAGTAGGATGAAACCCACTGTACTCACAGTGAGATACACCATTGATCATCTGACCTTCTTAAGCCATTACTTTGTGTGGAGGTTGATAGTTATGGCAATGTCTTGAGAACATTTGGGTGAAGATTAAACCTCTAAGGCTTCCGACCATTCTACCCCATGACTTTTCTGGACTCAGTTTACCCTTTACCCTTTATAGGTTAGAATCTTGTGCCTATAGCTCTCCCAGGCTGATGCTGAAGCTGGTAGCTTTATAAATATGGAATCTCGGAGCAGTCACACTCCCACATCTTCACTAAATATTTCTCTGGTGGGTGCCTTCTGTGGCAGCTCCAATCTCACATCTTCTCAGCATTGTTCTAGAAGTGTATCTATGAAGTGGCTTCATCTCCATGATAATTCTTTGCCTGGACCCCTAGGCTATTCTCAACATCCTTTAAAATCTAAGTAAAAGCACACAGAACACCTGAAGAATTAGCACCATGTGGATGCTACCAGGATTTACAGTTTGTAACTTCCAGAGAGATGAGTCAAGGAACACCCGAGCCTACTTGACCCATAGCCAGGGCAGCTAAGAAGTGTTGAATAAGAATGCCAAGATCACTGATCCATGGCAGCTCTATACAGTAATCTCATGGGTGGCACCCTGGGCCCATCCCCTGAAGTCATTCTGGTTTCTGAGATCTCTAGGTCTGTGATGGGAGAGGAAACCAGAAAGATCTCTGAAATGTCTTCAGAGTCAGTCATTATATTTGTACTAATTTCCTTAGCAAATGGTCACTTGTCCATATCCTTGTTTTGCTCTCCTGAACATACTTTTTCACTCTTTACATGGCCAGATTAATTTTAGTTCCACTTTTGTTTTATTATAAATTTTGTCTTTAAGTTATTTATTTTCCTCTCATATTTTTACTGTATGTGATTAAAAGTAGTCTTACAGCTTCTTTAATATTTTGCTTAGTGATTTCTTCCATCAGATATTCTAGCTCATCACTTTTAAATTCTATTTTTTATAAAGCCCTAGAACATAAACAATGCACCCAAATTTTTGCCAATTTATAGCAAGGATATAGTTTTTAAGTTTTCAAGACTTTGTTCCTTAATTCTGTAGGAGACCTCATTAGAATAGCCTTTACAATCCATATTTCTACCAATACTCTGATTACAACCCTTTAAGTTATGTCTAAGAAGGCTCAGGCTTTCCCTACAGCTATTCTTATCTCCTGAGTCCTCACCAGAATTACCCTTAATGCTTCACTAATGTCGATTTAGGCTTTTTCTAGTCTATTCCCCCAAATTCTTTCAAATTCTTCCTTCTCTCTAACCATTTTCTAGTTATAAAGTTGCTTTCACATTGTCAGGTATCTGTTATACCCAGTTCACAGCACCATTTTTTTTTTGTTGTAGTTTGTTTTAGTTTACTTATAACAGAATACCACAGAGAAGGTAATTTATAAAGGACATACATTTACTTGGCTCATGTTTTTGTACCTGATAAGAACAAAAACATTATTCATGTATCTTATGAAGGCCTTTGTACTGCATCATTCCCATGGAGGAAGGCATAGGGGCAAGACAGGGTAATAGCAAATGGGCAAAAGAGGTGTGACAAAATAACTCATATAATAACTACACTTGTGATGACATTAATCGATTCATGAGAGCATACCCTCATTACCTAATCACTTATTAGGCCTCACCTTCTACCAATGCTGTATTAGGGATTAAGTTTTCAAAACAAAGAAGATGGTGGACCAGAGACAATTTTTTTGCAGTGGTGCATGGTGAGCTCATGTAGAAAACACTCTAGACACCTCTGGCTTGTGGGCTTTGCCCACAAATGTCCCTTAGAAGTTATAGGAAGGCAGTCAGACACTTCAGACCTGAAGAGGAGGACAGAAGCAGTGAAGAAGTGGCAAGTACTTGCATTCAGGTAGAGGCCGGATCATGTGACTATGGTTGCCACAGTGGTAGAGGCAGTGGAGGCAACAGTTGGCATACAGAATAAACCTGACTTGTAGATTTTTTTTGTTTTTTTTTGTTTTTTTTTACCTGGGCACTTGTCTGAGTTACCTTGGGGAAGCAAGTGAGTGATTTTGAATAGCACCTACAGGCCAGGACTAAGCCACCAGGTGGAGCAGAACTTTCATAGTTAAGCTGCAGGCCAGGTGCAGCCATTGTGGAAAAGCTTCCTTGCAGGCTGTACTCTCAGGGTCCTAGTGCAAGGCCAGGTCTGGTGCACCTGATCAGTGGGGCAGCCATTCCTTGGGAGATTTGTGTGAAACACACTTTCCTGGGAAAGCCACTTCACAGCCAAGGGAAACAGATTGGAATGGTTGAGGCATGGCTGACAAGAGCTTCACGCTCCCAACCCTGCGGGGATTGAGGGCAAAGAAGTCAGGAAGATGAGACCAGGTCTCCTTGCCAAGATAGAGGCTTACAGTCTCCATCTTATACAGTTGTATCAGCATCATGATTAGCATCTTATATCCCAGAAGATCACCTGTTGCCCAGGCAATGTACAGCAATACACACACACACATATATGTATATAAAGTTCTTTTTTAAAAAAATTTTTTGAAGGAGCAAAGCAAGATGGCAGACCAGAAAGATCATTCATCTGAGCTCTCCTAGCATGATTGGGGAGAAATAGAAACCAAGCCACACCTGGTGAAGGGACCTTACCCAGAGTCATAGCTTAGGGAACACAGTGAGGAGATAGTGAATTGGATACAGGGTATGATCTGCAGTAGTGGAAATCTGATGAATTAGCCAAGTGATTGTAATTGGCCGAGATCCACTGCCCCTTTCCCCCAGAGGTCTGTGATGCGAGAAATTCTTTCCAGAATTCTCACTTGTTGGGGGAAACTGCACGTTTAGTGGAAAGCTTGGAAGGGTGGGTAGGCTTGAATAGTAAACAACAACCAGATTTGAATGCTGATTGGAGTGGGTTTGCCATAGATTTGGTGGCTAGCAAGACAGTCATACTGAGGTCTTGGTGGCCAGGGGCTGCCATTGTGGGAAGGTCATGAGATGGTCTTAACAGGGGCCTAAAGCATCTTAATTTTGCCTGCCAGGATCAGAACACCACTCTTCAGACAGGCTGATAGACTCCCACACACTATGGAAACTGGAGTCAGGGGGCACTGTGAGATCTGCCCTTGAAGGATTCTTGTGAACTTTGAGATCCCAACCCAGTACAGTCTGAATGCTGAGGGCACAATCAGGAAATCACTGAAGGCAACTGCGTTTGGAATAAGGACCATAGAGGTTGCTGCCTGTGCTATCTATCTCCTAAAAAGACCACAGTGCCACCCCACCTGGTGTCCCAGCAACATATTGCAATATACTATCATAAAGAGCAAGGACTTCTGTTTGAAACAAATCAGGCAGTAAGAAGGAAAAAGGAAGACAAGGAGGTGAACAAGGTAAACATGAGGAGGAACCAATAGAAAAATTAAGGCAACCTGAAAAACCAAAACAGAGGAACTCCCCCCAAAGGACCATGAGGCAGCTACTGAAGGAGACTCACCTATAAAGAATTAATGGACTTGACAGAAAGGGAATATAAAATATGGATGATAAAGATAATAAAAGGAATGGATGAGAAAATGGAAAGACACAAACAAAAGTCACATGAAAAATATGAAGAACATAGAAAGGATATGGCAAAGATTAAGTAAATGAAGGAGACAATCAGGGAATGTAAAGATGCAGTAGTAAGTATCAAAAATAGATTAGACCATGGAGAAGAAAAAAATCTCAGAGCTGGGGGATAAAGTTTTTTATTTAAACCAGGTAGTTAAAGAGGGAGAAAAGAAGAGAGAGAAAGCAGAACAGGAACTTAGAGAACTATGAAACTCCACGAAGTGTTCAACATATGAATAATAGGAATCCCTGAAGAAGAATATTGTCCCAAAGGAATGGAAGCCCTACTCAAGACTGTCATAAATGAAAAATTCCCAAGTTTTACTAAAGAACCTGACACACTCCTTTCAGATGGATATCAAACTCCAGTTCATCTCACTCAAACAGAGCCTCTCCAAGACACAGTAAAATGAACCTGGCAAAAGTCAAGATGAAGGAAAAAACTCTACAACCAATCAAGAGTAAGCACAAACTGACCTACAGAGGCAGAGACATTAGGATGATAGCAGACTTTTCAACTGAAACTTTCCAAGCTAGAACAGCATGGTCATCCATGTTCAACATTCCTAAACAAAATAATTTTCAGCTCTGAATTCTGTGTCCTCCAAAACTAAGCTTCAAAATTGATGGAGAAATCAAAGTTTTTGTCGATAATATATAAGCACTGAGGAAATTCACCACAAGACCCCCTCTAAAAGAAATACTAGGATCTATTCTCAACATTGACCATCACAATGGACCACCAGCAAAGTAAACACCAAGAAGCTAAAGGTCAAAGCTTAACTTCCACAAAGGCACAAAGGATAAAACTACACAACAGATGCTCAGAAAATAACATGAATACGACTCCACCACACTTATCAATTCTCTCAATAAATGTCAATGGTATGAATTCACCACCGAAGAGGCATAGGTCAACTGATTGGATAAAAAATCACAAGCCATCCATATGCTGTCTCCAGGAGACCCACCTAGCCTTGAAGAACAAATCAAGACTCAAGATTAAGGGATAGAAACCAGCATTTCAAGCAAACAGAAATCAGAAGAAAGAAGGGATTACAATCTTATTCTCAGAAACAAGTGGATTTAAAGCAACTAAAGTTAAGAAAGACAAAGATGGACACTTTATACTGGACAAAAGAAAAATACAACAAGAAGACATTTCAATTTTAAATATTTATGCACCTAACTTAAAAGCTCCCAGATTTATGAAACAGACCTAGATGTGTCTGGGCAATATGATATCTCATAACACCATAACAGTAAAGGATGTTAAAACACCTCTGATAGAACTGGACAGATCCTTTAAATAAAAACTAAAAAAAGGTACAAAGGACTTAAATGTGACCCTAGAACAAATGGGATTAATAGATATATACAGAACACACCATCCTAAAGCTAAGGAAAATACATTTTCTTGACAGCCCATGGAAAGTACTCCAACATCAATCATATCCTAGGATACAAATCAAACCTCAGGAAAATTAAAAGAATAGAAATTATACCAGACCATGGGCAATAAGGTGGAACACAACTTCAACAAAAACATTCATCCCTACACAAAGACTTGGAAATTAAACAACCTTATGCTGAAAGATAGTTGGGTCCAGCAAGACATAAAAGAGGAAATTATTAAATTTCTCAAACATAGCAACAATGAAGACACAAGTTACTAAAACCTGTGGCATATAGCAAAAGCAATCTTTTTTCTTTATTTCTTTTTTTTTTTTTTTTTTTTAGAGACAGAGTCTCACTTTGTCACCCTCGGTAGAGTGCTGTGGAGTCACAGCTCACAGCAACCTCCAACTCCTCGGCTTAGGCAATTCTCTTGCCTCAGCCTCATGAGTAGCTGGGACTGCAGGTGCCTGCCATAACACCCAGCTATTTTTTTGTTGCAGTTTGGCTGGGGTTGGGTTTGAATCCGTCAGCCTTGGTATATGGGATTGGCGCCCTAATATTGAGCTGCAGCGCTGCCCAGCAAAAGCAATCTTAATAGGGAAATTTAATACATGAGATATTTACATTTGAAAAACAGGAAGAGAGTGCATCAACAAAGTCATGAACCATCGTATGGAATTGGAAAAAGAAGAACAATCTAATCCCAAATCCAGCAGAAGAAAAGAGATAACCAAAATTAAATCAGAAATTAATGAAATCAAAACAAAAGAATCACTTAGAAAATTAACACAGAAAAAGTTAGCTTTTGAAAAAATAAATTACATTGATAAACCTTTGGCTAGATTAACTAAAAAAGGAAAAGTAAAATTTCTAATAACCAGAATCAGAAACAGTAAAAAGGAACTGACAACAAATGCCACAGAGATACAAGAGACCACCTCTGAGGACTACAAGAAACTCTATGCCCAGAAATTTGACAATGTGGAACAAATGGATCAATACTTGGAATCACACCCTCTCCCAAGTCTTAACCAGGAAGAAATATATCTCTTCAACAGACCAATTTTAAAAACTAATATTGAAGAAACAATTAAAAATCTTCCAACACCAAAAACCCTGGTCCAGATGGCTCCACACCATAATTCTATCAAACCTTCAAAGAATAGCTTATACTGATTCTACAGAAATTATTACAAAAAAAATCGAGGAGGAAGGAATCTTCCCCAACACATTCTACAAAGCAAACATCACTCTAATACCAAAACCAGGAAAAGGCCCAAATAAAAAGGAAAACTTCAGACCAATTTCACTGATGAATATGGATGCAAAAATTCTCAATAAAATCCTAGGCAATAGATGACAGCTACACATTAAAAAAATCATTCATCATGATCAAGTAGGTTTCATCCCAAGAATGTAAGTTGGTTTAACATACTCAAGTCTATAAACGTAATTCACCACATTAACAGAAGCAAAAACAAAGACCATATGATCCTGTCAATAGATTCAGAAAAAGCACTAGATAAAATTCAACATCCTTTTTTAATTAAAACCCAGAAGAATATCAGCATAAGTGGCACATTTCTTAATATGATTGAAGCCATCTATAAGAAAGCCACAGCTAACATTATACTGAATGGAGTAAAACTGACAGCTTTTCCTCTCAGACCTGGAACCAGAGAAGGTTGTCCTCTATCACCACTACTGTTCAACATAATGCTGGAAGTTCTTGCCAATACAATCAGGCAAGATAAAGAAATAAAGGGTATCCAAATGAGTGCAGAGGAGATCAAACTCTCTCTCTTTGCCATGATATGATCTTATACTTAGAGAACCCCAAAGATTCAACCACAAGACTCCTGGCCATGATCAAAAAATACAGTAATGTCTCGGTATACAAAATCAATGTCCACAAATTAGGAGCCTTTGTATATGCCAATAACAGCCAAAATAAGAAGCTAATCAAGGACACAATTTCCTTCACAGCAGCTTCAAAAAAATGAAATACCTAGGAATATACTTAATGAAAGAAGTGAAGGACCTCTACAAAGAAAAGTGCAAAACTCTGAGAGAAGAAATAGCAGAAGATATTATCAAATGGAAGAACATACCAAGCTCATGTATGGGAAGAATCAATATTGTGAAAATGTTTATACTACTCAACAAAATCTGATTCAATGCAATCCCCATTAAAACGCCATCATCATAATTTCACAATTTGAAAAAATAGCTCTTCATTTCTTCATGGAACCCGAAGAAACTCTGTATAGCCAAGGCAATTCTTAGTAATAAAAACAAAGCCAGGGTATCACCCTAACAGACTTTTGGGTAAACTATAAAGCCATAGTGATCAAAACAACATGGTATTGGCACAAAAATAGAGGCATTGACATTTGTAACTGAATAGAAATCCATGAGATGAAAATAACTTCTTACATCCAACTGATCTTTCATAAATCAAACAAGAACATACACTGGGGAAAAGAATCCCTACTCAATAAATGGTGCAGGGAGAACTGAATATTTACATGTAAAAGACTGAAACTGGACCCATACCTTTCTCCACTCACAAATAATTGATTCAAGATGGATAAAAGACCTAAATTTAAGGCATGAAATGATAAAAATTTTTGAAGAAAGCATAGGAAAAACACATGAAAATATCAGTCTCGGGAAAGATTTTATGAAGACTTCCATGGCAATTGTATTGACAACAAAATAAACAAATGGGACTTAATTAAACTGAAAAGCTTCTGTACAAGTAAGGAGACAACAACCAAAGCAAACAGACAACCTTCAGAATGGAAAAGATATTTTCGTATTATCAATTGGACAAAAACTTGATAACTACCATCCATAGAAAACTCAACTTAATCAACAAAAAAAGACACAACAATCTCTTCTATTATTGGGCAAGAGAAATGAATAGAACCTTCTCTAAAGAAGACAGATGAATGGCTAACATACAGTTGAAAAATGCTCATTTTCTCTAATCATCAGAGAAATGCAAATCAAAACTACCCTGTGATATTACCTAACCTCAGTGAGAATTTCCATCACAAAGTCTCAAAGCTATAGATGCTGGTATATATGTAGAAAGAAGGGAACACTTTTACACTGCTGTTAGTACTGCAAAATAATATAATCTTTTTTGGAAGGTAGTATGGAGAATGCTCAAAGAACTCAAATTAGACCTCCCATTTGATCCTGCAATCCCATTACTAGGCATCTACCCAGAAGAAAAAAAAATCCTTTTATCATAAGGACATTTGTACTAGACTGCTTATTACAGCTCAATTTACAATTGCCAAAATGTAGAAACAGCCTAAATGCCTACCAACACAGGATTTCATTAACAAGCTGCGAGATACATTTACATATGTGTGTGTGTGTGTTTGAGTATGAATACTATTCAGCCACTATAATAGATGGAGACTTCACATCTTTCATATTAACTTGGATAAAGGTGGAACACATTATTCTTAGTAAAGCATTGCAAGAATGAAGAAGAATCCAATGTACTCTATTCTAATACGAAGGCAGTAGAGGAGCTAATACAAGCAGGGTAGGGGAATGAGCAAGTGAGGGGATTCGAAGAGGGAGGGGAATTGGGGGTCATGGTGTATGGCACACCTCTTGCAGGTGGGACACAATTATAAGAGGGACTTTATGTAACAGATGTAGTCAGTGTAACCTAATTGTTCGTACCCTTAATGAATCCCAAGATATAAAAAAAAAATGAAAAAAATTTTCAACTTCCCCCCAGACTTTTCTATTTTTCTTCCTTTTTTCTCATGTAATTATAATTTTTCATTGTTTCCTTCTTTAATAAGAAGGGCTCCAGTTTTGCTAGTTTTTTTTGCCCCTGTTATTCTATTTTCCCTCAATTTTATCCTTTGAGGATTTTTTTTTGTTTTATTTTCATTTATAGTACTTTTTTTTTCTTCTATATTGGTGGAGGTGGGGTCTTTTGTCTGCTCAGGCTGGCAATGAGCTCCAGACTTCAGGATACCCACCCAGATCCATCCACCAGAGGTTTAGAATTCTGGGTGTGAGTCAAAGTACCCTACTGTACACCACTATAACTCCTGTCTCTCTCTTTCTGTTCCTCTCTTCTTTTTTCCAGTATTCCCTTTTATTCCCCCTCTTTCCTGTGTCTTTTCCCTTTTTAAATCTTTTATCCATTTTTGATTTTAAATCTTCTCGTCCTTCTACTCCTGTACCAAAAGGACACATCAACACCTTAGGTCAGAGGCCAGTAATTTAAAGAGAAAGAAGAAGTGAAAGGAAAAAGTAGGGCAAGGAAACAGACAAAAGGAAAACACTCATGAGGAAAAAATAGCAGAAAAATCCTGGCAACATGAAAAACCAGAAGAGAGCAACTTTCCAAAGGGATTCTGAGGTATCTACTGCAGAGGATTCCACATATAAAGAAATGTTAGAAATCACAAAAAGGAAATTTAAAATATGGAAAGTAAAAATAATGAAGGAAATTGCTGAGAAAGTGGGAAATAACCAAAAGGAAATCCAAAGACACAATCAAATAAGAGATAAATGATACCAAGAATATAGCAGAGCTAAAGGAATTGAAGCAGTCAATTAGGGAAATTAAAGATGCAGTAGGAAGTATGAGTAACAGATTAGACCATGTAGAAGAAAGAATATTAGAGGTAGAGGATAAAGCTTTTGAGCTAACTCAGGCAGCTAAAGAAAAATAAAAAAAGAGAGAGAAAGCAGAACATTCACTGAGACAATTATGGGACTTCATGAAGCATTCAAACAGAATAACTATAAGTATCCCAGAAGGAGAAGAATGCTCCAGAGGAATGAAGCCCTACTAGAGGATATCATAAACGAAAATTTTCCAAGTATTACCAAATATTTTGACACGCTCCTTTCAGAGGAATTTAAAACCCCAGATTGTCTCAACTCAAACACACCTTCTCCAAGACACATTGTCATGAACCTATCTGAAGTCAAGATAAAATTATGCAAGCAACCAGGAGTAAGTGCCAATTTACCTACAGGGATAAGCCCATTAGGGCAACAGAAGACTTACCAAATGAAACTTTTCGAGCCTTAATGGAATGGTCATCTACCTTTAACCTACTTAGACAAAAACAATTTTCAGCCCAGAATTCTATATTCTGCTAAGCTAAACTTTACAATTGATGGAGAAATTAGACAAATTTACTTACATGGAAACATTGAGGAAGTTTGCCACAGCAAGACAAGCCACCCAGGAAATCCTTAGACCTATTGTCTACACTTATCATCACAATGGACCACCAGCAAACTAAACATCCAGAAACTAATGGACAAAACATAGCTTCCACAGTGACACAAAAGATAAGACTAAACAATGGACTTACACAAAATAAGATGAATAGAACTCCACCACACTCATCAATTATCTCAATAAATATGTCTTTGATTCCCCACTGAAGATGCATGGGCTGGATGATTGGATAAAAAAGTACAGCCACCATATGCATCCTCAAAGCTGCAGATGCTGGTGTGGCTGTAGAGAGAAGGGAACATTTCCACACTATTGTTGGGACTGCAAACTAATACCACCTTTTTGGAAAGAAGTATGGAGAATCCCCAAAGAACTCAAATTGGACCTCCCACTTTATCCTGCAATCCCATTACTAAGCATCTACCCAGAAGAATAAAAATCATTTATCATAAGGACATTTGTACTAGACTGTTTATTGCAGCTCAATGTGCAATCACCAATATGTGGAAACAACCTAAATGTCCACCAACCCAGGAATGGATTAACCAGCTATGGTATATATACCATAGAATACTATTCAGCCATTAAAAAAGATGGAGACATTGCATCTTTTGTATTAACTTGGATGGAGTTGGAACACAATCTTCTTAGTAAAGCATCACAAGAATGGAGAAGCAAGAATCCAATGTACTCACTTCTAATACAAAGCTGGTAGACAATTGAATACATACCCACATAAAAGAAAATCTCAAATTAGTTCAAGGTGGTTGGAAGGGAAACAAGGGCATGGAGATAGGGGAAGAGGGAGTGACATGGGGTGATGGTGTATAGCACACCTCTTCAGGCAGGACACAATTATAAGGGGGACTTTACCTAACAATTCAGTGTAACCTAATTCTTTGTACCCTCAATGAACCCAAAACAATAAATTAAAAAAGAAAACAATTTGATTATAGCATTATGCAAAAGATTAAAATACTTAGGGATAAACTTGACTGAGAAAACATAACACTTGTATACTGATGACTACAAAATATTTTTGAAAGAAATTAAAGAACAGAAAAATAAATAAAATTGTATACCACGTTTATAAATTGGAAAAGTTGATAGTGTTAAAATGTCAATACTACCCAAGTCAATCACATATTCAATACAATTTTTTCAAAACCCTAACAGTGTTGTTTGCAGAAATAGAAACAGTATATCTTAAAATTTATATGACATCTAATAACCCTAAATACCAAAACAATTTTGAAAAGAAAGAACAAAATTAGACATGTCACACTTCATAATTTTTAAATTTAATACAATGCTACAATAATAAAAATTGTGTGACACTGGCATAAAGACAGACATATAGACAGATGAATGGTACAGAATGGAAATTTCTGAAACAAATTCTTGCACAGATGGTCAAATGATTTTTGACAAGGGTGTCAAGACCATCAAGACTATTTGGTATGCAAAGGGAAGTCTTTGCAACACATGGTGCTTAGAAAACTGAATATCCAGATACAAAAAAAAAAATGAATTTGGACCCTTACCTTACATTATGTACAAAAATTAATTTGTAATAGATTAAAGACCTAAATGTAAGATCTGATACAATAAAACTACTAGAAGGAAACATAGGGGAAAATCTTTATAATATTGGATTTGGAAATAATTTCTTGGATAAGATACCAAAAAGAAAAAAATAGATTAGTTGAACTACATCAAAATTAGAAATTTCATGCATCAAAGACATTATTAGTGTAGTGAAAAGACAAACCACAGAATGGAAGACAATATCTGCAAATCATATATTTTGAAAAGATTTAACATGCAAAATGTATAAAGAATTCTTATAACTCAATGTAAATGAAAAATATTTAATGGGTAAGGGACTTGAGCAGACATTCCTGCAAAAGCCAGTAATTAGGTGAAAAGGTATTCAATGTCACTAATCATTAGGTAAATGCCAATCAAAATCACAATGACATTCCAGTTCATGTGCATTAGGACAGCTACTCTCTCTCTCTCTCTCTCTCTCTCTCACACACACACACACACACACACACACAGAAAATAACAAAATTGACAAATTGGCAAGGATGTGGAAATACTGGAACACTTGTTTGTTACTGGTGAGAACTTAACATGGTACAGTCACTACATAAGACAGTTTGACAGTTACTCACAAAATACGAAAAAATAGAATTTCGCGTGTGCCAGCAATTCCACTTCTGGGTATATATGCTAAATAATTGAAAAATGCGATTCAAATAGACATTTGTGCACCCATATTCATAGGGAACAAAAGGTAAGAATATCCCAAGTATTCACTGATTAATGAATGGATAAACAAAATGTAGTATATATTACATTGGAAATGTTATCCAGCCTTTAAAAGGAAGGAATTTTGACATATGCTAAAAGAGACAAATTTTTAACACATTGTAATAAGGGAAATAATATAGTGATAAAAGGGGAAAGTACTATATTTTTCCACTTATGTGACATACCTAGACTAGTAAAATTTATAGTATAGGAAGTAGAATGGTGTTTGCCAGCATCTGAGTGGGACTAGAAGAAATGTGATTATTTTTTAATGAGAACAGAGTTTTATTTGGAAAACATTCTAGATTTGGATGGGGTATTATTGCACAATTTGATTGTATATAATGCTGTTGAACTGTACACTTAAAATAGTTACAAGGAAAAAATTTACTATATAAATATTTTTTCCTCCTCCTGGAACAGCAACACTAAGGGTGGTGTTGTAGACAGTTTTAAAATCCTTTCCCTGTAAAATGGAAATTGCTGATATTTTGTCACAAACTTTCATTATCTATTCAAAATGTGTAAATATTAAAATTATATATACTACAATAACAATGGGATACTCTAAATCTGTTTGTAGGAATGTTTTTGAGGAAATAGTACTGAATCAAAGCAATTATTTGTGCTTCAGAATATTCTTAGAACCTTTTTGTTTGAATAAGCAAACATCAGAAACAACAAACACCTAAAGCCACCAAAATTAGAGGTGAGATGAAAATCAAATCTATGAAAATATATGGAATAGATCAAAAGGTTGGTGATTGTTATATAGTGATTAGTGATTTTTACTTTATTTTGCTGGTCAATACTATTTAATTTCCTTTTTAAAATAAACTTATTTGAATAATAAGCAAAATAAAATTTTTCTCAATTGAAAAACAAAAAATGAGATGTGATTGTTATAGTATTATTATTAGTATTAAGTATTATAGTATTATTAAGTAATTAGTATTATTAAGTTCCCAAGGAGAAACTTATGAAACAAAGGGGGATTATCTAAAGTGCTGGTGGAAGTGTAAGATGGTGTATACAGGATGCTTGTTAGTATAGTTAAAGAACATTAAAAGGCTTCTAATCTTCAATTCCACCTTTAGGTACTTATCTTAAGTAAATAATACCACAAGAATGCTGCTGAGAGGGCAGCACCTGTGGCTCAAAGGAGTAGGGTGCCAGCCCCATATACTGGAGGTGGTGGGTTCAAACCCAGCCCCGGCCAAAAAAAAAAAAAAAAGAATGCTGCTGTGAAATTATTAATCACAGATTCAGGTTTCTGGAGAAAATTTAGAAACTATAGTCCAAAGTGAAGAAATACTTTTTAAACAATTCTGATCTATCTATAGTAAGGTAAGGAACCTGTGGCCTTCTGGATATTTGTGTGGAGCCTTTGTACTGAATAAAAATTTGACAAAATGAGTCCTTTTATTAAAAGGGGTATATCAGAGAAAACCGAGGTTTTTCGTGCCTCCTTTAGTACTTGAAAAAGAACAATCTTGAAGTCAGAAGGCCACAATCTTGAAATCAGAAGGCTTCCCCACCCTAATAAGATGTTTTAGATATATTTGCAACCTGAAAATGAATTTTTGACAGAATATAATCAGTATGAAGGTATAGAATATACATTTAATACAGAATATATTCAGTATGATTCTATATTTGTTTTAAAATTTACAAATAGGCAAATGCTACAACAATGTAAAATACTCTCTTCAACGTGGTTGTTGTGTAGATATAATATATATTTTTCAAACAATGCACTTGTAAAATGAAATAATTGTTTAAAACACTGTAAGCCTAACCAATTTCTTATAATTTAAAAAATTCTAACTTAAGACAACTAAGGAAATATGCACTCCCATACACTGTAGGTGGGAATAAACTTTAAGGAAGGAGCATTTTGACAAAGTATATAAGGCTATTAAATATTCCTCAATGTCAGGGAACATTCACCTACAAATGTGTTCCCCATAGAGATAATCTGGGGAAAATTCAGAGCCATTTAAAAATACATGAAGGGGTTGGGTTTTAGAAGTTAAGGTTAATCTATAAAACAAAAGTGAAATAAAATTACAGGAGAGTATTTTAGTAATTTGGAAAAGTGATGACACTTGTTATGATGAAAATATCCCACAATGAAAAATACATTTTCCGTTACATTTTTGGAAGAGTTATTTATTTATATGCTTAATATGTTTCAAGGTATTTTTTCCTATTAAGTGGAAGAGTTGAAAGTGCCTTTGCACATTTTTGGAAGAGTTATTTATATATATGCTTAACATGCTTCAAAAGAATTTTTCTTGTTATTAAGGAAGTGATTTTGACTTCTTTATCAATCTTTTTAAAATGTCTTATTATGGTAAAGTATTGTTTGTACAAAGATAATTATTAAAATAAATAAAAACAAAAAGTCTCTAATTACCTTGATAAAATATTAGAAGAATGTAGAAATTATTATAATATTAAATCAAGAAAATTGTACAGGTGTCCAGCTCCATGCACAGTACTTCTGTATGAGGGTAAACTGATACTATCTTCATGGGTGATCACCTACTAATGAACCAATGAATGAAAGACTTTAAACCTTTCATATCCTTTGACTGTTCAATTTTACCACATCACACATCCTTTGACTCTTCAATGCTACATATAAAAAGTTTTGCTCAAAACATAATCATGAATGTAAGCAAGATTTATGCTCTTAGATATTCATGAATGCTTTGGTTTGGATAAGGAATAAAACTGAAAAAACCCAGATGTTGCAGATGTTCAACAAGGAAGAAGTAGTAAATATATCCCTATATCTACATCTAAATACAGATACACAAATACATATATACACATATTTTATATATATATATATGTATATGTTCTATAAAGCTCATCCATACAGTTGAATACTAAACAGAGGAGGAAATTATTTTAGAAGACTATTTAATGACACAAAAGGAAATTCAAGAATATTTATCTATACATATATGACTATCATATATATTTGTGTGAAAAAGCAAATATTGAAACAATATATTCTTTAATTTCACATATATATCACATGAAAAGTACTGGGCAGGTATGGATGAAAATATTTCAGGAATATATGGATAATCATTGGGATTGATTACTGGTGACATTAATTTTATTCTGTTAACTTATTTCTGCAATGAGGCTGAAATAGTTTCCTGACAACAGGGAAAAGGACAGGAAATGGGCATAGGGAAAGGGGACCATGAATAGTACTTAATAACAGCAAAACAATTAAGGACAGTAAAATACCATATGCAGTCCATTAAGCTGTTGAAGACACCACACACACACACACACACACACACACACACACACACTCATGACTACACACCAGGTATGGTAACCAGGAGACTGCACGTGGAAAATAGGCATACTCTTTTCACTAGCTGCGCTGACTGGCACAAGTGCAAACTGAGGGAAAAACAGTACAATCTTTATGAAGGTGTCCTTTTGGCAACACACAGGAAAAGTCTTTAAAATGTCTATATGTGGATCCTGCAAGTCCACGGTTAAGAACCATTGGGATGCTAGCAAAGATTTGGCTTGACAAGGAAGGATTCACTCATCAGAGCACACACAGTGTTAGTTTTAAACACAGGGAAAGAACCAGGCACCACCTGAATGTCCAACAATGCGAGATTGATAACAGAAACATTAAGGTCCATGAATAAGCTGGAGCACTCTGCAGGCACTGAAGATGACGTTTCATAAGCCTGTTGAATAACATGGAAAGAAGTTCAATGGGTTGATTTTTGTTTGGTTTTAGTTGCTGAAAAAGCAGGCTAAGAAACACCACATACATGAACCATTCTATAACAGTGTTCTAAAGGGAAGGTGGGGTGGGGGTGAGAAAGGGATGGCAAGAGAAGGAGAGTAGAGAGCCTGGATAAACAGTACACCAATAGGGTAAAAGAATTCTCTCTGGGTACTAGGATCATGGTGATCAAGTATTCTCTATGTTTTCCCTCATCAATTTCAAGCTCCATTCTGATGTTTCTACTAGGAAATTTGTGAAACCTGTGTAGTAAACAAACAGAGAATGAAATGCTTTTTAGCCAAACCACAGGGAGAAGAGGCAGCTTTAACCCACAAATAATGAAGATTATTAACGCCCTAGGTGGGGGTCTTGGGGACTGGGGTGGATGGTGGGAAGGTGGTGGGTGGGTAGAGGGAAGGAAGGAAAAGAGGAGGGGAGAGGGAGAGGGAGAAGGAGAGGGAGGAACAGGGAGGCAGGAGTGGAAAAGAGAGAGACCTGCATTCCCAATACAATACACTGCTGGTGGGTGGGGCAGGGGAGGGGATGGTTGTAAACCGGGTGGGAGCCAAGGTTTGGCTCTGCTGGCTGGCTAGCTCCTGGGATGTCTTCATCGAAAGGTGGCCTCCTCATCGGTGTCTTCCTCAAAATCCTTGACGTCAGCACTGGTCGACTGCCTGGCCCAGGCTCCCCTTTCTGCCTCTCGTTCCTTATGCGACTTGAATCTCCCGACGAAAATTT
>CAUYQV010073004.1:0-83167 GCA_963574575.1 Galagoides demidoff
GTTGTGGCAGGCGCCTGTGGTCCCAGCTACTTGGGAGGCAGAGGCAGGAGACTCGCTTGAGCCCAGGAGTTGGAGGTTGCTATGAGTTGTGATGCCATGGCACTCTACCCAGGGGGATAGCTTGAGGCTCCATCTCAAAAAAAAAAAATATATATATATATATGTGTGTGTGTGTTTATATGCATGTGCATATATATGTGTGTGTGTGTGTATATATGTGTCTGTGTGTATATATGTCTGTCTGTGTATATATGTGTCTGTGTGTGTCTGTGTGTATAAATATGTGTGTCTATATGTGTGTCTGTGTATATGTACACTTTTTTCAAAAGTGGAAAAAATTATCCTATGTTCTCTTTTCTTACAACTATGTTACTTTTCAATATTGAATGTGTGTGTGGTAGAAAGAGAAATGAGACAGAAATATTTTCTGTGTCACATTCCAAGAACCTGCTGACATTCTTCCAAAGCATCCTTTCTTTTAAGCAGGCTTGTTGATTGTCTCATTCATTACCTTTTTCCCTTCCTTGAAATATGAAAACTATAGTTTCATAAAACAAACTGTCAGAGAGAAGATCCGTATGCTTGGCTTTCAGAAGTCACTGAACACTGTGAGAGGACAGTAAGGACGGTTACAATCAACCAGAAGCAGCAGAAAACGTTCTCAGTGATTTGTGGAGATGACTTGTATTTTTCACAGATCAAAGAGGGGAAAATAATAGTGATCTTCTCCCTGAGATGGTGGTGGTTATAGAAAGGCAACCAGACAGCCACTGTTTAATTTTGCCTTAAAAATTGGCATTGTGGAGTGATTATTGATACAGAGATGATAACTTCTGGTTCATGCATATGTTTCCTTTAAAAATCAGTGGTTTGTTTTTTCCCCAAAGACTGTAACAATTTACTTAGTAATCATGTTTTGCAAAATTGGCCTCTTCCCAATTCAAGGGGTACAATTGTTTAAGAGATTAAAATTTATTATTTAGATTTAGTTAAAAAAAAAAAAAAGACTTCGTGATAATATCCAAGTACCTGCTAAAAAATTCAGTAGGGTCCTTGGCAGCGGGGAGTACAAAAATAAATACTAAATATCTGAGGAGGCCAAATGCTGGGTGCAGCTTTCCTCACGTAATCTTTGCCATAATGCTGTGAAATTGTTATTATGGTTCATATTTTACACCTAAGGAAACTGCAGCTCAATAATAAAATTCCCCAACACAGTAAGTTATACAAACAGTAAGTGGTAAAGCAAGAATTTACCTCATATTTCTCTAGCTCTAAAATTTCAATTTATTCAAAAATACTACTGTTTTTTATTATATAAATTTGTACTATTAAAGTTTCAAAAATAGAGGGTGAGGACAGAGAGAGAAATGGCAACATAAGATTGCCAAACTCTCCCTTACCAGGCGCGGACATTAAAAATCAGATGAGCCATTTTTTTCTCTTCTTATGCTGAAAAATTATTGAAAAGCAACAAAGAGGGAAGAACAAATGTTACTTTCTGTAAAAGCAAGAGAGAACTGTATTTTCATATGTGCATGAAATCTACAGATTCCAAATTGAACAGAATTGCTGATGTTCAGTAGAAAGTGAGAAGAAGACTGGAAAGATGTGAGGATAAAGTGTCCATAAAACTCAGAAAGTACCAGCAAAAAGTTTACTTCCCATAGGTGAGACACCCACCGTGAAACAGAACAGCCACACTGACTACTCCAACAGGTCCAAGGACTGGAGTCAGCAGTACTACTGGCAAAGGCCTTTCACTACCTTATTTCAGATGAACAAAAATTGGGCACTGCATAAAAATCACATAGTTCAGCCAGAACCATACTGGCAGGAAATGGCAGTCTTTGGACAACAACAAAAAAACAGTGTTGTGTAAAGCTCTGAAAACTTCTCTAGCCCTTTACTCCCCAGTAATACGAAAGAGTGTGGCCCAGGAAAATACAATTTGAAGAGATCTAGCTTTAAAAAAATTATATATAAATAATACATATTATAAACATAAAATTCACATAAATAATAATGAATAAACATAAAATTCACAAAAATCATCCTTTTCCCAGGTTTATCAAAGATCAGTGAAACTAGCTCACATCATGACATCTCAAAGCTGCAAATCCTGGCATGGATTTGGAGAGAAAGGAACACTTTTACAATGTTGGTGGGAAGGCAAACTAATATAACCTCTTTGGAAAGAAGTACAGAGAATCTTCAAAGAATTCAAATTAGACCTCCCATTTCATCCTGCAATCTCATTACTAGGCATATACTCAGAAGAAAAAAAATCCTTTTATCATAAGAACATTTGCCCTAGACTATTTATTGCAGAAAAATGTGGAAACAACCTAAATGCCCACCAATCCAGGAATGAATTAACAAACTGGTATATGTATGCCATGAAATACTATTTAGCCACAAAAAAATATGGAGACTTTATATCTTTTGTATTAATCTGGATGAAGTTGAAATACATTCTTCTTAGTAATGTGTCATAAGAATGGAGAAGAAGGTGCCACCTGTTGTTCAGTGGGTAGGGCGCCAGCCCCATATACTGAGGGTGGTAGGTTCAAACCCAGCCCTGCCAAAATGCAACAACAAAATAGCCAGGCGTTGTGGCAGGCACCTGTAGTCCCAGCTACTTGGGAGGTTGAGGGAAAAGAATCACCTAAGCCCAAGAGTTGGAGGTTTCTGTGAGCTGTGTGACACCACAGTACTCTACTGAGGGCAATAAAGGAAGACTCTGTCTCTACAAAAGAAAAAAAAAATCAACAACAACAACAATAAAGAATGGAGAAGCAAGTATTCAATGTACTCAATACTAATATGAAGCCAGCAGACAATCTAATACATGTCCACATAAGAAATAAACTCAAATCAATTCAAGGTATGGGGAGAGAGAAGAAGGGAGTCGAGAGAGGGCAGGAGGGAGGTGACGGGTGTGTTCCCACCTAATGAGCACAGTGTTGGGGCACAAGGCACACACTTGGGGGCAGGACACAAATGCAACAAAGGCAAACATTATAAACTATTTCTTTGTGCCCTCAAATTAACATGAAATTTTAAAAAAATAACAAAAAGAGGAGGCTAGAATGAACCTGGTGGTACTGGATTAAAGTCCGAAGTATTAATGTAGAATAGTTTTTAAAATACACTTTCTAAATAAATAGACATAGAAATAAACACAACAGGGGTCTACTAACTAGACTACATAAGCAGGTCCAACAACTTAAAAAAAAAAATCAAATGGTCCAATTTGACAAGGGCAGAAGATCTCGATAGTAATTTCTCAAAAGAAGACATACAAAGCGTCAATGGCTATACTATGTATAAAAAAACGTTCAACATCACTGGTAACCAGAGAAAAGAAAATGTAAACTATAATGAGACACATCTCGCCCCTGTTAAAATGGTTATTATCAAAAAAATTCAGACCATAACAAACACTGGCAAGAATATGAAGAAAGCAGAACCTTGTACACTGCTGTTAGGGAAGTACGTTAGTGCAACCGCTGTGGAGAACAGTATGGACACCGCTCAGAAAACTAAAGTTAGAACTAGCATATGACCCAGTGTCCCACTGCTAGGTATACATTCAAAAGAAGGGAATTTAATAAATAAATAAATAAAACCAACTACACTCCTATGTTTACTGCAGCTCTATCCACAATATCCAAGACTTGGAATCAACCTAAGTGTTCATGGGTGGGTGAATGGAGTAAGAAACGGAGGCAGACAGATGTGGTGGAATATGATTCAGCCATACAACGTGGGAATCTTGTTATTTGCAACATGAATGGAACTGGAGAACATTAATTGAGTGAAAGCACAGAAGAGCAAATCCACACGTTCTCACACATATATGGGAGCTAAATATTAAAATACTTGATCACATGGGGACAGAGAGTAGGACGGTGGTTACCAGAGGTTGGGGAGGGCAGTGAGGGAAGGAGGGATAAAGTGGGAATGGTGAATAGGCGCAAAAATACAGCTGGATAGAATGAACAAGACTTGGTAGCACGACAAAGCGACCGTAGTCAACAAGTAAGACTTTCTTTAAAGTAACAAGAGAGTAGAATGGGTATGTTTCTAATACAGAGAAATGATAAATGCTTGATGTGGTGGATATCACATTACCCTGACTTGATTAATGCACATTGTAAGCTGGTATAAAAACATTACAGGTACCCTATAAATGTGTACAGCTATTATGTATCCATAGTAACTTTAAAAATTTTTAAAAGAAAGAAATACAGATACATGTATGTATGCTACATAAGTTTACATACATGTATTTCCTCGCTCTATGACACCACAGCAGCAGTGAGCACACCTCATATCCATCTCGGGTTCTAGTACCATTTTCTAAAAAAATGAACTAGAGCTTCTTTAAAAAGTGGTTGATTCTAGGGCTGGTGCAGAGAATATATAGAAGGTTGAGAGCCAAGAGCTTCTCATGACGCCAGAGAGTAATAAATCATCAAAAAAAAAAAAGGTTAATATTAAAAAGGGACAGAAATGAGTGTGAAAGTTCTCGAGGTGCTCTAGTTATTCCTAAAGACGGAATAGCTTGAACAAAAAACGAACACAAATAGTTCTTTTGTAATCCAAATAATAAAATAAAATGAGTCTATACGGATATTAATAAATATATGAACAAATAAAGAAATACAGAAGTAATATTTCTTCATCACAGAAGATTTCCCATTAGTAAAAGCAGAGAGACTGTTAAGAGAGTAAATCTCATAAGTGTCCTCACCACAAACACACAAACAAAACCAAGAGACCACAAGAACCCCGGAGAGTGCTGGGTGTGCCTATTACCTTGACTGTGGTGATGCTATCATGGGTGTACATATATGTCCAAATTCATCAAACTGTATACATTAAATATGTACAGATCTTTGTGTATCAGTTATACCTTGAAAAGCTCTTAGAAGTAAAAACCTAAAGATATTAAAAAATTAGAAAAAGAAGAAGTGAAAAAAATAAGGTATAAAGGAGAAATGGGAAAGCGCCATGAAAACACCACGGTCATCCCTGCCACAGGCAAGTTCAATGACAGATGCTGGAATTAGTGGGCAAAGTTTAAGAACAAGCCAAGAATAATGGCATAGTCTTGGTTATCTTACCCCAGATATTTAGTAATTACAGAGGAAAAGGTAGTAACTTTATGTTAGAAAATCCTAGCAGTCCCCCTTTGCTAAATGACCAGCGTTAACATCACCTGTGGCACATACTGACATAACTCATCCTCTGATACGGTACCCTGAGGGGCGCACATGAGCACATCTCTTTGTCATCCTTCCCCATCTAATCAAACCCAGCCTCAGAGACAATGTTCTTTGAAAATGTCAACATCAGGACAGACTGAAGAAATGACACAGATGGGAAGAAACTGAGGAGACACAAGAACTGAATATGATGTGGAACTTAGTGCAAAGATTTGGGAAACCTGAGCAAGTTCTATGCTCCAGTTATTAGCATTTGATCAAGGCTAACTTCTTAGTTTTGATAAGTTTCGATGGTTATGTAGCATGTTAACATATGTGCAAGCCGGGTTTGAAAGTATATTAGAACTCTCTGTATTATATTTGCAACTTTTCCATAAGCCTAAAATTATCTCCAAAAAATCTTAGAATTTAAAGTAAAATGAAACAAACATATTTATTATGCAGTTGGTGGCCCGAGCATATGGATGGGGACTCATACAAGTGAATTTAAAATGCTAGCTGAATGTATCTAAAGACAACAACAAAATAATGGCTTTAGTGATCATATTGTCAGTGGCAGGGTTATAGTTGCTATTCTGAGACTGTTGCTTAGTTAACATGAGAAAAGCAAATGAGAAATCATTTGATATTCTAAGCCTATCAACCCCATTGTTCTTGACAGCTAGACTTTTCAGCATGGGAAAACAGAGAAAAGAGGAAGAACTTAAATACATATCCCTGTAGCCCTGAATTTGAATTCAAAGTATGAACTCATAAGCATTTTACCATCTATTTTTCTCATGTCTGCTAAAATCTAAAATAATGACTAACCAGCAGTAATGAGCCTTCCTAGAATATAGACTGGGGTCTCCAAATACTATTTTCTACTAAAAAGAATCGTGCATCCTTGGAGAATGGATGATTCCATGTCTAGCACAGGACCTGTGTAAGACACACTTAAAATAGATAGGCGTGCCAGATAGCAAGGTAGGGCAAGATGAACACCAGTAAGAATAACAATTCAGTGTTTACAGCAGACTGGCAGAAGGTTTATGGCAGTGCGTCTCCAGCAGAAGGTCTCCCTGGAATGCCTCTCATAGCACCACATGGGGCAGCTGCCACCAAGTCCTACCACCTCAGGACCACAGTGACTTCGATGCTATCCAGTGAGCCTGTGACCTCCACTAAGGTCTGGATCTCAGCCTGAGGTCTCTTCCTTAGGTATCTGTTTCAGCCCAAGGGGTAACGGCCAGAGCTAATATCTACTATCATTATATTCTTTAAAATTTTGTGTACTTCTTACTATCCAATCCCTCATAATTCCAATGCAGTATCGTAATTAATACTTAATATTTTTATATTAATATTTTCCTGTTCAAATTACTGTGTGGTTTTGTCTTCTGATTCATCCCTAGAAAGACGTGAATGGGTAGCATGAAGGGGACCAGAGTGATCATGAGCAGACAGCTGCTGGGACCAGATGACAGCTACACATGGCTTTATTATACTCTTCTACTTTGGGTTATATTCAAAATTCACAATAACAGGTAAAAGCAGCTTTTTTTTTGCAGTTTTTGGCCTGGGCTGGGTTTGAACCCACCACCTCTGGCATATGGGGCCAGCGCCCAACTCCTTTGAGCCATAGCTTTTAATCATTTTCTGTAATGAACCAAATGACTATTTAAACTAATAGAAAAGAGTTCTACTACCAAATGAGTTAGTGCCAAGTTTACAAAAAAAAAAAAATTGTTGATTTTTAGAGAGTTTATACCTCAGAATTATAGGTAAGGTACCGCAAACCTACATATGAACACATACATAGTAATTTAATTATTCAGAGATTCAGGAAGAAACCAACTGCACATTTAAATCAGAGCCTTTCAAAGGAGTCATAATAAAGGAAATATTTAGGAAGGTGCAACAGTGTGAAGATATTAGCAGCAGAGCCATCGTCACCTGCCGGCCCCTAGGTACGACAGGGAGGAGCTGTTATCAGAAACAGCTTAGGGAAGGCCACGGTGAAAGACCAAGGAGCACAACGGTCCGAGGTGGCCCCATAGGAGGTTCCCAACTTCTCTGTCCTCCCCACTTCAATCTGCTGCAGAACCTAACTGGACCCAGGTGGCAAGGTCTCCACAGGTCTTCCTCTCAGGCAGGCATCAGATTAGCAGGGTGGGGGGCACATCTGAGAGTCAAAGAGAAGCTATGACACAGAGGTGCGGAGCAAATACTCATAGAATAATACTAATAAATAATATCGGGTTACCAAGGAAAAAGTGAGGAAAGAGGAAGAAGAAACCTAGATACATTGCTGTGCATAGTAGCCAACTAAAAAAATAAATTAGTGTCCAACGCAGTAGAAAGGAGAGTGTTATGTAAATTATTAGAGGCAGGCACTGAAACAAAAACACAATCATTGTCTAATCTCTGAAAAATACACACCCTTAAACAAGAAGAATATTGCCAAATGGCCTTTGACAGATGCTGTGTATGAAACCCTATCTGTCCCATGGCTATAAAAAGTATGTTATAAAATTTGGATTTTTCTAAACTTATATGTAAAAAATAATATCTTAATAGAGCCTAGTCCATTTGCTCTTCCCCAATCTAAAATGCAAGCTAAATGACATATAAAAATTACATACCTGAATCTATTCGTGAACTTTCTGTTTCACTTCATTTGCTCCTCTATTCATTTATAAGAATCACTGTATTATAACTACACAAAACATACATGTCCCCATATCTGGTAGGACTTGTTTTCTTAGAATGTTTATATTTTGATAGCTTTCCAAATTATGGCATTGTGTGTTTTCTTTTTTTCATTTGAATGTTAGCTTGCTTAGATGAAAAAGAAGACTGTTGAAGTTTTTATATGCATGGAATTAAGTTAAAAATTTACTTAGGAAAAAATGACATCTTATGGTGGATATATCTTCTAAACAACTGTGTTATTACAAATGTGTATACATTTCTTAAAATTTTTACCACTGGGAATTTATCCTACAAATATGGTGTACACATGTGAAAGTAATACCATAAGTACAAGACTATTCATTATGACATTGTTCATAATAGGATGCCAAAAACACCTTATAGAAAGTCAAAAGGCAAATGATACCACCAGCAAAATACTGACAACTCCTGGGACAGGTAGGGAACCTGTGGCCTTCTAAGTCCTTAAGTGTAGCCTTCCGACTGAATCCAAATTTTACAGAACAAATCCTTTTATAAAAAGGAGTGTTAGGTGGCACCTGTGGCTTGGTGGGCAGAGTGCCAGCCCATATACCCAAGGTGGTGGGTTCAAACCCAACCCTGGCCAAACTTCAACGAAGAAATAGTCAAATGTTGTGGCAGGTGCCTGTAGTCCCAGCTATTCAGGAGGCTGAGGCAAGGGAATCACCTAAGTCTAGGAGTTGGAGGTTTCTGTGAGCTGTGTGATGCCATGACACTCTATCATGGGTGATAAAGTGAAACTCTGTCTCCACAAAAAAAAAGGAGTGTAGCAGAAAAAGACAAAGCTTTGCCTGCCCCCTTTGATGCTTAAAAGAAAAACAGTCCTGATAAGAAAAATCTCAAAAGCCCAATAGAAAAATGGGTAAAAGACATGAAGCACCAGCACCCCCTCCACCCCAAAAGGATTAGTCAAGGTTTTCCATGGAAACAGATCTATGATATATATACAGATTTACATACAAGAGGGGTTTTATTATGGGAACTGGCTCATAAAACTATAGAATGATAAATTCTACTATCTGTCTCTTGCATTGAGAAAACCAGGAAAGCATGTGATGCAATTCAGTCCAAGTCTGAAGTCTGAGAACAAGAGGAGTTGATGGCCCAACTCTCAGTTTGAGGCCTAAGTCTGAGTTTGAAAGCCTGGGAACCTGGAGTTCTGACATCTCAGGGAAGAAGATGAATGTTTTAGCCCCAGAAAAGGAATAGATTTACCTTCGTTGTATCTGGCCTCACAATAAGAATTGGATGATTCCCACCCACACTGGTGAGGAAAGATTTCTACTTAGCTGATTAGTTCAGATACTGATCTCTTCCACAAGCACTCTCAGAGACACACTCAAAAATAATGTTTTACCCGTTGTCTTTGTATCCCTTAACCCAGTCAACTTAAAACCTAAAATTAACCATCACGCCAACCAAAAATAAACAAACAAATAACAGTCCTTAAACAAATGAAAACTTGCTTAAACTGACTCATAATAGAATAAATGCTAATTAAAACCACAATATATGGGAGTATTAGAAAGTTTGACATCAAGGATAATGCAGGGAAATTGTCACTTTCATACCTTGTTGGCGGCAATAAAAACTTATACAAATTCAGCAGAGGGAAATTTTAAAATATGTATTAAAATCACAAATAGAATATCCTTTGATCCAATGACATAACATACATATGTACTAATATCTGTATCACAAAATGTATAGATGTATATAAAACTTACAATATCAATAAGTTAGAAATAGCCCACATAGGGCAGTACTTTACTAAAGTATGATAGCTTTTCTTAATGCCATACCATGCAACTCTAAAAAAACCCCAGGAATCTCTCTATAAACTATATTAAGTTTTTTTGTGATGTATTACTAAGAATAGAAGGTGGCTAGTATGTTAATTGTTCCAATGAATATGACATGTTTAGTTATAGATCTAAGAAAACATGTACAGTATGTATATGCTATCCATTATAAAATGTTAGTGACAGAAAGAAGAGAAGATCTAAAGAAATCTAGAGACATATCATGTTTGTGGATTAATGGATTCAGTTTAAAAAAAGATATAACTTTCTCCAATGTGGTCCAGAGATTTAATGTAATATCTATCAAAATCACAAGTTTTTAGTAGATGTGAACAAACTTTACTCTAAAATTTATATAGAAAGGCAAAGGACCTAAAATAGGTAAAATTAAAATTATTTGATACAAAAGATTAAAAGAAAAGAATCACTCTTATATTAAAGCTTAATATAAAACTACAGAATACAAGATAATGGGATATTGGTAGGGGGACTGACACACATATCAATAGAGCAGAATAGAGAACCCAAAAATCATGCTGTACTAGCATAGCCAATTGATTTCTTATAAAGTCATACAAGTGATTAAATAAAAGAACAACAGATAGCCTTTTCAACAATGTTTGAGCAATTAGATATTCATAGACCAAAAAAACCCAACCAACCAACCAAACAACAACAACAACAACAACAACAAAAAAAAAAAACACACACACACACACAAAAAGAAAGAAAAAACTTAACTCTGACCTAAACCTCACACCTTAGGAAAAATTAACTTGGCACATCTATAAAAAAAATACAAAAAAAAAATTTGAAGAAAATATCCAAGACTTAGAAATAGAAGAGTTTTTAATCATGACACTAAAATTACAACCTATGAAAGAAAAAACTGATCAAATGGGCCTAATCAAAATTACTCTATGAAGAAGATAAAAAGACCAGTTACAAACATGGTGAAAATATTTGCAAGCCATATATCAAGGTATATGTCTATAAATTTTTCATAATTCAGAAGTGAAAAATCCAGTTATTAAATAGGCAAAAAGATAGTGAACAGATATATCACCAATGATGACATGAAATAGCAAAAAAACACACACTAGCATTGCTAGCCATTTGAAAATCTTAAATTTAAAGGACAATTAGATATCACTGCACACCTGTCAGAATAGTTACCAAATACTGCCAGTCTTACACTGTGGTGGGAATGTAAAACAGCACAGCTACTCTGGAAATACTGTTTGGCAATGTCCATTTGGGGAATGACAATTTCTCATAAAACTGTCTTGTTTTGCTAACATAAATGCCATTGCAGAAATGACAATTTCTTAAAAACCTAAACATGCACATATCACATGACCTAGCAATTGTACTCCTAGGTATTTATCCCAGAACTCTGTTTACAAATATTCCCAGATGTTATATTTTTAGTAGCCAAAAATTGAAAATAACTCAAATATCCTTCAATTGGTCAATAAACAGACAACCTGTGTTACGTCTGCATCGGGGAATACCATGCAGCAGTGAAAAAAAGCCAACTATTCATATCAGCTTTTTATTTATCTGCTAGAGCAGAGAAAAGTGAAAGCTGCTACCTTAGGGCAATAAAATATTAGAGATACTGTTAGGTTATCCACATTCAAAATATTAGCCATATTTTGCTATCTTAAAGAGCAATTTCTCTATATATCCTCATTTTACTTATTAGATGAGGTCAGGAAAGAACAAAAGTAAAGGAATCACATTTACCTGACATCAAATTATACTACAGAGCTGTTTAACCAAAACAGCATGGTACTAGCATAAAAACAGACACACAGAATGATGGAACAGAGAACCCAGAAATAAATCCACACATCTATAGTGAACTTATCTTTGACAAAGTTACCAAGAACATACACTGGAAAAAATACCGTCTTGTTAATAAATGGTGCTGGGAAAACTAAATATCCATATGCAGAAGAATGAAACTGGAATTTTATCTCTTGCCATATGCAACAGTGAAACCAAATGGATTAAAGATTAAAATCTTAGACCTGAACTTATAAAAGTACTAAAAGAAAACATTTGGGAAGTGCATCAGGGCACTGGTCTGGTCAAGGGCTTCTTAAGTAATATCCCCAAAGCACAGCCAACCAAAGAGAAATTGGACCAATGGAATCACATCAAGCTAAAAATCCTCTCTGCACAGCAAAGGAAATGATCAACCAAGTGAAGAGACGACCCACAGTTGGGAAGAAAATATTTTCAAACCACTCATCTGTCATGAGATGAATAACCACAATAAATAGAATGAGCTCCAACAACTCAAAAATAAAAAATCAAATAATCCAATTAAAAAATAGGCAAAGAATCTGAATAGACATTTCTGGAAAGAAGACATACAATGACCAAAAGTACGTTTAAAAAGTGCTCAACATCATTAGCTATCAGAGAAATAGAAATCAAAATTACAATGCGATATCATCTCCCCCAGTTAAAATGGTTTTTATCCAAAGATAGGCAATAAAGAATGCTGGCAAGGACGTAGAGAAAGGGGAACCCTCATACACTGTTGGTGGGAATGTGAGTTAGTGCAACCACCATGGAAAACAATACGATGTTCCTCAAAAAACAGCAACTAGAACCACCACATGACACAGCAATCCACACACAGTCTAGGCATACAGGGTTGGACAATTAAGCTCACTAACTCATCCTTAAAAAAAGTGCTACATACCTCATTGCTGAATATCACTATCGTCACCTTTGGAGTACTGCCCTTGGTCATCTGGTGACCACAATGATATTCAGCAATAAGTAATGTAGCACTTATTCTAGGATGAGTTTTTGATATTGTCTTACCTCCTATATTAAAAAGAAGAGGACTCAGTATATCAAAAATATATACTCAGTTATATTCTCATGGTCATTGCAGCACTATTCACAATGGCCAAGGAACCACCCATCAACTTTCCATCAATGGGTAAGGAGTATATACACAAAGGAATATTATACAGCTGTAAAAAAGAATGAAATCCTGCCATTTGCAACAACATGGGTGGAGCTGCAGAACATTAAGTGAAATAAATCAGGGAGAAAAAGAGAAATGTCGCATGTTCTCACTCATATGTGGGACCTAAATATTAAAATAATTGATTGCATGGAGACAGAGAGGACAAAGATTATCAGAGGCTGGAAAAGAGTAGTGAGAAAGGGGGAAATAAAGTGGAGATGGTCAATGGACCCAAATATGGATTACAGTTAGTTAGATATAATGAATAAAATTGCAGGCAGAATGGGGACAGAAGACCCCATTCTTGGTGAGGGAGGGCACCCCCAGAAAAAGGGAAAATTAAAAAGTCAGCTGAAGGAGTTGGAACAAAGAAAATTCAGCTACTTTGCCTTTCAGCTAGCCATTGCTCAATTTCTAATCTGAATAAGTTTCTGGCCTTTCCTGAAACTCTGACCTTTTGGGGATACAGCTTATACCAATACCCTGCTGAGTCTGTGAACACTCTGAGGAAGATAATGGCCATAAAAGAGATTATGGCAAGACCTAGAAAAGAAACATCTTCTAGGTCCTTTCCTGCCTGTTAAACAGACAAAGCAGATATCCATCGTGAGATTTGCACTTAGCTGGGGCAGAGACCAAGGGAACAGCTTGAGTCCTTAGATACGGGCAGGAGAGTTTACATCCCTCATTACAGAGGAAAATCCTCTGTGGTGGTGATGACAGGAAAATGCCTCTCTCCCTCCAATTCCTCAGAGAAGATTAATGCCAGCGGTGTTTTACTTCACAGTGAACTAGCAGAGTTTAACACCTCCCTAGTAATCTGTGCGCGTGACTCCAGACACAAGGCTCAAATTTCAGATTCCTCAAAACTGCTCAAATCCTTAAAGTTAATAATAACAACAGTAGGAGCTGATATGGTCACTCAGAGAAACTGCTGTCTTTGATTCCTCCCTGAGCTTACCACCTGGACAGATACATTTCAGTAAAAGGTGAGTGGAACAGAGACTCGGGGCCACTTGATACAACCCACAAATGGGCAATGCTCCCCTGAGCTCCCACCTTTGAAAATTCCATTCTGTGTCTCATGTCCCCTTCCTTATCATCATTCCCAACTTTCCATTTCTTCAGTCGGTCACGCCAGATCCACAGGTCTTAGTGGACCCTGCCCCCAGGGTGTGACTCCGACATAAAATGACTATAATCGATGGTAAGTTATGGTATGTTTTAAAATAACTGAAAGAGTGGAATTGGAGACTAGGTTGCACAAAAAATGTTAAATACCTGAGGTTACAGATACCTCAGTTATGCTGATTTGATTGACATATGCTATCCCTGTATTGAAGTATTACATGTGCTCTCTTAATAATATACAACTATTATATACCCATGTTAATTAAAAGTAAAAATAAATTTTATATATAAAAGCTCATTTTAATATTATCTACCTATGCATTGACTTTTTTCATTGCTTCTTTTAGCATATTTACAGGGAGGTTAACGTTTAGCCAATATTTATTTATAGGAGAAAGGCATTGACTTTAAGGAAAAATGGAAGCAAATATAAAAGTTCTAAATTAATGATTTAGAAAATGCACATGGGAATACACAGACGTGATAGTGATATGACAAACTATGATTATTAGAGAAAGTCAACGTCTTAACTTTCAATGGACGTAATCTAGTGAGGATAGACTCCAGAGGCTCTGCACTAGGAGAGTGTGTCTGGGAACCCGTCTCTCTCTGCACTGAGGACAGACTCCAGAGGCTCTGCACTAGGAGAGTGTGTCTGGGAACCCGTCTCTCTCTGCACTGAGGACAGACTCCAGAGGCCCTGCACTAGGAGAATGTGTCTGGGAATCCGTCTCTGTCTCTGCACTGAGGACAGACTTAGAGGCTCTGCACTAGGAGAGTGTGTCTGGGAACCCATCTTTCTACACTCCTTGAATTTCCTTGAGACCACTGTCATTACTGATATATCTTCCCCATTTCTGAATATTCAAAGTAATTACTCAAAGAAAGATAATAGCTGACATTCTCCCAGAGCACTCTTCCTCCATACAAGTTTGGCTCAGGTCCTCATTTCCTTCAGGTTTCTGCACAAATGCTCCTTTATCAGAAAAAGGCCTTTTTGACATTCCTAATTAAAAAAGCACACAGCTCTGCACCACCAGCAAGTTTCTTCATAGTACTTATCACCACTACATATATTTATTTCCTTGGTCCTTGTCTGGAGTCTCCCTGACCTCAGAGATTTCAGATCCATGAGGTTAAGAATTGGACAGTCCAATTCACTTCTGAATTAGGGAAAAGGGAAAGAAGAGTGACAATAAGTTTTCCATTTAAACTTTAAAATCATTCCTTAATGAAAGGAATGCTAAGAAATTTTTTAAATTGTTTTTTATTAAATCATAACTTTGTACATTGATGCATTTATGGGGTTCAGGGTACTGCTTCAGTATATGATGTGAAATGCTTACATTGAACTAAGTAACACATCCATCACAATTATACTCATTTCTTAATAGTTTTGAAATGTACCATTGTATCATGCACATTAGGTGGAATGCTAAGAAAATTTAAGTGACTGCTCCCCAACATTACCAGTCTGATTAGTGGAAAGTTTTGTGACCTAAACCGAAGTCCTTGAATCCCAAATTTCGTGCTTACTCTAGCATATCTGACCGCCTCTCACTTTAACATGTAAGTTATTATAAATCTGGAAATTTTCATCAAAACTTTTTGGAAATGAAGCATTGTGTAGGTTAATTGTCCATCTAAAAAGTACATGTGTTTTTATTTTTATTTCAGTATATGATATAATTCTTCTTTAACATGCACAAGCAAAAGACTTTTTCAAAAATATACAAAAAATATTTAATCATACTTATAATTAGGAATAATACAGAAACAAATAACTTTGCATTCCTAGCGATTACCTTAGACGCTAACGCAGAGGCATTAGTTAAGTCTATGAAATTAACCACAATCATTTAACAATTCAGCAAAGTTGATCATATAGTGATGAAGCCTAATTTTTTATCCCTAAGCCATCTCCAATCCTCCACTGTGAGTCTCCTGTGTCCTTTATGTCACTCTGAATGACCATGCATACCCATAGCTTAGCTCTCACTTGTAAGTGAGCTCATGTGATATTTGTTTTTTGTTCCTGAGTTACTTCCCTTAAGATGATGGCCTTTAATTCTATCCAAGTTGATGAAAAAAAAATATTTTTTCATTCTTTTTTATTCCTGAGTAGTACTTGATGGTATTGCATATGGTGATATACAATATACCACATGCATCATATAATATACAGCATTTTCTATATACATTCACTAATTGATAGGCACTTATGTAAATTCCACACCTTTGCTATTGCAAATAGTCCTTCAATAAATATATCAGTGTCACCATCCTGAGAAGGAAGAATAGAGTAAAAACTTATTGAATATCTTTATGGTTCAGTCCCCAGACACTGTGCTAAGGCCATGGAGGTAAGAAGATGAATAAATGATAGTCCATGTCCTTAAAATAGCTCAGTCCACCTAAAGATACAGTCATAAAAGTAGAATTAGAGGCTTTGATGAGTTGTTATAAGAGCTAAGGGAATCTGTGACTAAGTCTTCCTAGGTAGGTCAAGGAGAAGAGTTGCAATTCCAGCTGCATTGTGGAAGATGAGTAGTCATCTCTAGGACCAAGAGCACTAAAGTGGCACATACATGCAGCTGACAATGGCAGCAGCATTTGAAGGACTGGGGTGTTTAATGTGTCTTGCTGAGGGTGCACAGGAGGCAAGGTGGAGAGGGTACTGTCAGTGGGCACAGAATCCTACCTCCGTGTTACTGAGAAGGTTCAGACGATGCCACAGTTAAGACCATCCACATGGTGCCTCAAGAGGCAGTGAGCAAAATGCAGGCACTTCGCCTGGAATAGAGGATCTGAGAATTTTATACCCATAGCTCCAAAAGAAGAAAACCGTCTCTTGGTATGAAAATAAATCCACTGTTTATCAAATGCAACGTTTTGTTTAGGTAGCCACGTAATAGAAATGGCATGCATATTCTACAAAGCTGTGTTCAAAGCTAGAGGCTCCGGGCAGCAGCATCATTATCCGAGGTTTTCCGTGAGAACCAACATACATGACAAGGAGTTTAGGAAGCCATGAAGCAATCCGGTCTTTAATTAGAATCAGCCACAACAGGACTTTCACTTGCTTAGACAGCAAGTTGATTGTAGAGAGAAGAGGTGTAAGTTTGGTTCCTTCTTCCACTGCTCATGGTTGGAATCCTTAGGGAACGGACAAGAGAATGTAGTTGTCCAATACTCACCTGGGAGCACCAATGACGAATGATCAGAAACATGGCTGCACTCGCCCCACTGCTCTCCCGTTAGTTCTTCCCTTTCCTTCTCTTGTACTTGTTTTGCCTTCTCTCCACTCAGCCCAAGAAAATAACTTAATATTGAAGCAATCAATCCTGTCACAATAAACCTAATATTCTGGCACAATCTCTCCTTTTCCCCTTGTCTATTGTTTCCCTTAAAAATCCTTCAGTTTGGAACCTGCGTGGCAACTGCATATTTCTGCATAACCGAGAGCCAGCGCTAATTGATTTAACTGAGTGTCCCAGTCAGCACGAGAAAACAGTAATTTTCCTTTCTTTGCATCTTGCAATCACCTAATAAGCAACTCTAACGCCAGCTGTTGAATTACATAATAAACAAAAATTTCCCATCCTTTAACATTTGTTCAAAGAGTTAATGCTGTGGGTTCACAAGAGCAGAAAGAATAGAAATGTGCACTTCTCCAGTGAATTAAATCAAGGCAAACTGCAAATCTAAATTAATTATTCAGGTTACCAAATGTTTTTTAATGTTGTCGCTGTTGTTATTGTTTCTGTCTAAATTATTTGAAAAAATCCTTCTAACCCTATAGGAACATTAGGTCTTTGTTGACATAGAGGTGCCTAATAAACGTCCTTCCGGATTCTAATGGAAACATCACTGAAGTTATTTTCCAAATGAGGGAAGGGAGACACTTAGAGTAGTTATGTTTGTCACCCAACTTTAAGGAGGTGAGGGCTTCATGGGCATCAGAAACCGCTATTTCCTGGGTCAAAATGAGGTTTTACGCTTGTAGGATTTTACTGCCTCTACCTGTGGCCCTACGAAACACCCCCTCCGACATCCCCAGCCCCCTCATTCGGCTACATCCGGGGACCACACCCACCTCTTCCTCACCATAATTCCCACTGTGTCAGGGACTCAGTGAGAATCACAGAACAACCAAGAGCCAGAACAATGCCTTCCTTTGGTGGGCACTGCCCTCCCCATCCTTGACCCCTACACCTGCCAAGGTCCCTCCCGATGGCTTCAGGCTTGTCTCCAGTTCTGACTGAGGTCGCCACAAGTCTGCTTCTTTAGAAAAAAAATCTTTCCTCACCACTGCACAGAGGGTGCTTCCAAAAAAAAAAAAAAAAGAGAGAGAGAGAAAGAAAGAAAAATCCCACGAGAGACCAATGTATGGAAATCCATATTTGAAATATTTAATGACAATAAAACTGCCACTGTGCAGAAAGCTTCTGAAATGAGGCCATCCTTCTAACACTGCTTTTTGTTGCTAATCAAGAGGTAGTTTGCTCTTAACCGTGACCCTCAGTTGTGACCCTAGATACTGAAAACTTTCTAAAATGTTGCAGTGTACTTTTCTCCCTGAGTAAGTAACATCCATTTAGTGTTTTCTGATAATTCAGCATCTTGCAATACCTTCTTAGGAACAGGTAGGCGGTTTCTCTTTTAAGGTAGCACATTCTTCTTTCGCTTGTATGCTTTTAACTAAAAGATTTTTAGGAAACCATATAGTTGAATCATATTTTATTTTAAATTATCATGCAAGGTAACATACTCATTTATTTATGCATTCACACAGTCATTTACTGAGCACTCATGGACCTCCTCCCAGGTAGGGAAGGCCCTGGAAAGCAATGGCAAACATCACCAGAACTCCCTAGAAAAGGGGAGCCTGCAGGCTAAACTGTCCTTCACACTCTGCTAAGATGCTACTCAACTCTCCTGACAGTCCATCCGTAGGCCTTTGGCATCACAGCCCACACGGGATATGGGAGAAAGATTGTAAGACAGACGGGGAGAAGAGCCAAATATTTCAGTCTGGAAAATCAGAAAGAGTTTCTCAGAGTGGCAAGTGAAGTGGAACTTCTGATGTCCCAGATAAAGAGAGGCTTTGTCATTTCACATTTTTCAATAACCCTGCATTGTGGTGTTCTCCCTTAACCATGATTCTTAACATCGATTTGGACCAAAAGTCTCACAGAGAAGCTAATAAAATCTCTTGTCCATTATGCTTACAAATGGTTAAAAAGGTACATTACATGTTTTGTATATTTTACTACATATAAAAATACTTTTCCAGGAAAAATATGCGAATGCACATACACATAAAAGGGGCAGTCATGCAGTATTTGTGGCTGTCTAGGGGAGAGGGGGCTTTCCTATTGGCATCTGGAGAGCAGAGGCCTGCAATGCTATCAACCATGTGGCATAGGACAGCCCCCACAACAAAGAATTCTCTGACTAAAATGTTAGTAATGCCAAGGTTTTGAAACCCTAGTCTATGCTATAGCATCAAGCTGATCAAATAAGTTTCTATAGGGAAGGATTGGCCACTTTTAAAATTGAATATACAAAGAGACAAGAAAAATGTAGAGATGCATCCATTTTAATACAAATAAATAATGTCTAGTGGTATCTGGAGAGGTGTCTGGAGGGGATTATCACCTTGCTATATCTTAGCTTTACAATTACCCAGTACAATTCTGTTGTTCTTTGAGGGAATAAATAGATTTAACTAAAATAAGTAAACAAAAATATTATATAAGGCAGTTCTTAAACCTCATTTTTGCTCTACTTTTGATCTAAAATAGGTCACAGACAGCATTTCATAAAGGCAAGGGTATCTCCTTTATGGAATGAATATAATCTGGCCAGTCCATCCGCCCTATGGTGTCAGCCTGCAGCAGTTGCTATAGCAAATATCTGTGTTTTATGAATACCGCCAAGTAACTCAAGCGGTCAAAAATGAAAACAGACTTGATTAAATGCAGACTAAGTGACCTTTAAAATTATTTCATTGCCTCTGGACAGTGTTTGGGTTATTGTGGACAAATATCTACTCAGCAGGCGTTCCTGGTACCTGGTCTGCTTCTTTACGAGGCCAGGAAAGCACACTGCCACGTGTCTACCAGACTTTTTCCCTCTAGAAGTACACTGTGGACAGATACCTTCCGCATGGAGGCAGCCATAGTCTTGTTAAGAAGCAGAGCAGATGGCTTCTATATGCTGGGTTCTATTTTTCTAGCTGAGTGTAGTGACACAATTACCATCTCAAATTAATTTTCTTCCCTGCAGACTCGAATGTTCACGGTATCTAAAAATATTTTTAAAATATTACAGAAACAGATAGTATAAAATGCAAACATACTATTACCCAAGTAAACTATAAAGGAGCTAAGTTTGGTTTTCAGGATATTTTTACATTTCATTCTTTTCGTAGGACCCTCACGTGGCTACTGGGACCAGCTACTCATTTTTCCCTCTCAAGAAAGAAGTTATAACTCAAAATTTGTCTCATCTTATCAGCTTATATTTGAAACCCACCGTATTTTAATGTTCTGGGCTGAAATAATGTATAGCATTGGTCCCCGACCCTTTTGCCACCAGTGACTGGTTTCATGGAAAACAATTTTGTCGTGGACCAGGGTCAGGGTGAAGGTGGGGATCTGATAGGAGGTTGGTGTTCAAGCAGTGATGTGAGTGAGGGGGAGCAACTTCCCTCGCTCACCTGCCACTCGCCTCCTCCCGTGCTGCCCAGTCCCTAACAGGCCATAGATCCACTACAGCCCTGGGGTTGGGGACCACAGATCCATAGCAGGAACTGTAGAGGTGAGGAAAGAATGGTAGAAATGCTGGGTGACTGACGTAATGTGCAAAAACCTTACAAAGTATCATATTAATATAGATTGTAATATATGATATTTAAAGTAATCAAAATGATGACTCTTTAATTAATATACGTCAGGCAGGAAACAGGGCTATTTTTCCAGCATCTCTGGAATCACAGCATATAAACAGTTTCCAAACAGAATCAATAAAATAGGGTCCAATCTCACAAAGTTCTACAGTTCTCACTTTTAACAATAAATGATATTTTTACTAACACTGAAGCATAGCACACAAATATCAGGTCTTAGGTCCTAAAAATAGGAAAGGAAGTTGAAAGAAAAGTAAACTAAGGCCTTCGGAATGGGTGCCTGGCTGCTGAAGACCTGACCCGGGTGACTGCACCACACAACGATGATGTCCTCCTCTGAACAACTTTTCGAGATAGATGGTATTAGTCCCATCAGAGATAAGAAAACTGAGACAGAGTTTAAATAATTTTTCCCAAATCACATGCTGATAAAAGAAAAACCATGATTTTAAACAGCTCTGCTGACTCCAAATTCCATATCTTTGGATAGACAATAGCTTATTTTGTTTGAAAAGAAGAAAGTCAGTATCTGGTAAACACCTATTATGTTCTCAGTCGTGTTGGGACTCAGAACTGCCAGACAGTAGCTTGCTTAATTCTCATAATAAACTTGTGATCTAGACACATTAATGGATAAAGAAACCAATGATCAATTAGGTTAAGGTCATGTAATTAGCAAGTAGGAAATAGGGGGTTTGACCAAGATAAGCTAGAGTTTGGATTCTAATTCCAAATCTATTAAATGTTGTGTCATGTTTTTTTCTTTGTTTTACCTAAAAATGAGTGAAGATCATCAAAGACATAGAGCAAAAAGCAGGATATTTCTTTTATATCAAAAAGCATATTTCTTTTATATCTCATTTAGATATTTAAATGTTAAGTCAGGTTTGACTATTGATAAGTTTACATCCCTGGAATTAACTGTGTTTGTTGTTCACGGGTTGTTTTAGGGGTTTGGGAGGAGATAGAGAAGGGAGATGAAAATAATTTAAGATTCTTGACAAAAAGAGACTGTGCTAATAGAAAACACAAATATAAAAAGGTAAAAAATAAGCATTAATTAAAAGTTGTATCTGTATAATGCAAAAGTAGCCATAACATTAACTTTTCGCTCAGAAATTTGACTGTAAAAATAGACATAATGTCCTAAGTACTCAAGTTTTCGAGCAATATATCCCTAAGTAACTCTCCATAAAAGGGAAATGCCTCTAGCATGTATTACTCATCACAGCAAAAGCATCTACATTTAATATTACCATATCCTGGAGCTTAAACATACATTTTTCTATACATCAATCCCCTTGGAAGAAGGTTGGTAAAGGTTGGAGTCAGAAAGGGCAGGGCAGAAACTTGCCAGCAGACCAAGGGGAAATGCCCAGCTCCCAAGATAGAATGTTACACTTATGAACACGCCCCTAAAGTTCTATCCTACTTTAAATGCTTCAGAATAGAGTTCAGAAACACTATTGTCAGATTAACTGAAACAGACATAATAATGCCATTTCTTTTCCAAGTGTGAATACCAATTATTCAACTGGAGCTGATTTGTAATGATTATAAAAATGTAATGATTTGTCATGATTATAAAAATAATGCAATACCCACCTCATGGCAATGTTACAATGACCACATGGGGGTGGGTGGTTGTTTAAAGTATGGAGCAGAAAGTAAGTGCTCAATCATGCTAGTTCCTTCCCCAACCTTTGCTCCTTTGAAAACAAGTAGCTAAAATCCCAGCAATGTGTCCTTGCTGGAGTCCAACTTGAAGCATCATAATTGTACATGAAGGAGATGAAAGTCTTTGAACTTTGTTTTGTAATGTAGAATAAAGACTTGCTTGGACACTGACACTATTTAACTTCAAACACAAGTATAAAATAAAATAAAATGAAGGATCCTTTCTAAAGTAGGATTCTTTGATTCTATTCCCATCCAAGCTCAGGAAACGCAATGGTGTCTCTGGTATTTATGGGTAAGTGTTGGCCAACTGACAGACACCCTCATAAGCAATTTAAATTACTTTCAATGACAAATATTCAGAAATGTTTTAGAGACTGGTAAATAAGGAGGGGATTTCTGTGAAATCAAACAGTTGCTGGATCACTGCTCTACGTATTATGCCTCTAAAAGACAATAAAAATAAAATATAATGGATGAAAAGGGCATTATTTTCAGCTTTGATTAAATCATTACTTTGTTTACAAAATATAAATACCTATACAATGCATAAATATGTGTGTGTGTAGGTATGGCTTCATGTGTGTCAATAAAAGAAATCCAAGTTGGATTACTAAGTCAAATAGATCACAAAGGAAGTTTTCCTTTTTGCCAATATGTTGACAATTGTTATTTTTGTTTTTCTTGTTTTACAATTTGTTTTGCATTTTTAAATTAATTTCTTTTTTTATAAAAGGAAAAGTCCTGTGTGGCATCTGTGGCTCAAAGGAGTAAAGTGCCAGCCCCATATGCCAGAGGTGGTGGGTTCAAACCCAGCCCCGGCCAAAAACTGCAAATAAATAAATAAAAGGAAAAGCCCTTAGTTAGAAACTGTGCAACAACAAAGAGCTGAATCTGAGGGTCTCGCTTTGCTAATTCAGATCCAGAAGTGAGCTGTTTGTTTTCGGGCAGACTGAGGATTTAAAGCTTCTGGGAGGAACATTTAAGGAAAAACATTTAACAGCTGCTAAAGCTGAGGTATGAATACCATGTAAACAAGACAATAAAACACGACCTATCGTACATTAAAAAGCACAATTTTCTCATCTGCAAGTTGTGTGTTGTGTTGTGTTTATTGATATAAGCCACTATGTGTGTGTGTGTGTGTGTATACATATGTATGTCTCTCCTTAAGAAATGACCAGTGACCATTACTAAGCTATGTTTTCCCATAGATTCTTATTACTCAAAGTGTGATCCATGGACCAGCATCATCAGCATCTCCTGACCACCTATTACAAATTCAGCCTCTGGCCCCACTACAGGCCGACTCAGAATCTGCATTTTAACCAACTCCCAAGGTGATTCACACGCCCACCATAAATTTCAAGAAGTGTCACCATAAAAAATTGAAACTACTTGAATTCCCATTTCATTCAAGAACTCCCTTCACACCCACAGATCCTGTGTGTCCTGACTATTGTACTAAGAGCTTCACATACATGTTTCTTGGGGATCCCACTTTGGGCACACATTAGTATCCCCTGGAGAGTGGGAGCACTCATAGCTTAGTGGGTAGGGGGCCAGCCACATACACTGAGGCTGGCAGGTTCAAACCTGGCCTGGACCAGGTAAAATAACAAGGACAACTGCAACAACAACAACAAAATAGCTGGGTGTTGTGGCAGGCCTGTAGTCCCAGCTACATGGAAGGCTGAGGCAAGAGAATCACTTAAGCCCAAGAGTTTGAGGTTGCTGTGAGTTGTGATGCCACAGCACTCTCTCCAGGGCAACAGCTTGAACTCTGTCTAAAAAAAAAAAAAAAGAATTACATGGAGAGGAGTTTTAAAATAAGAATATGGGTAGCACCTGTGGCTCAAAGGAGTAGGGCGCTGGCTCCATATACTGGAGGTGGGGGGTTCAAACCCAGCCTCAGCCAAAAACTGCATTAAAAAAAAAAAAAACAAGAATATTAGGCTCTACAGCAGATAATATAATTTAATTAGCCTGAGACAGTTTGAGCAAAGAATTTTGTTAAAGGTTCCCCTAATAAATCGGATGAGCAACCAAGGCAGAAAATGATTGCATTTTCCCATTTCACTCTTACCTGCTAACAGAAGTGCATACTATTACATATTAGAGTAACTTGCTCGTTATTGCAAATCATGGATTTAAGGTCAAGGCTTTCTGATTTCAACAAAATTCTCTTGCATGTTATACCCACCGAGCACTGGGGCCCTTCATGCCAGTAGCTGGTTCCAAACTTTCCAGGTGTGATCAAAGTCAGTACCTATGGGAAATCCCAGAGGGCAGGACAAAGAGAGGACTCCAGGGTAGAGGGACTGAGATGGGAAGATACAGAGCCATGAAACTGCTTCCCTACACAAGTCCATCAGCCCGACGCTGAACACACTGAGACTGTCAATGGCAAATACGGGTCTGTGACTCACAGGGGGGCTGCACATCAATGCCACTGCACCAACTGAGTTACACAGGTAGGCTTAGACGAGTGTTTACAAAAGTAGCCTTGACAGATGTACCCTTTGTAGAAGCTCTATCACTGCTGACCCATCACCAGATATGGTCACCGAACTTGTGAGCAAGAGATCTCCTGAAGTCTGGTTATCCCAATATAGGATGGCCAGTCAGAGGCCAATGGGTGGAATGTTTCCACAGTGAGGGAGGATGTGAGTCATCCCTCCCCGCATCTTTTAAGCAAGCCATGTGTAGATTTTTAAAGCATTTACCATAAATGGTTCCCTTGATCACCATCTGTTCATTTTGGGTGCAGGAAATATTATAAGGACATTCTTGTTATATGAATTTTCAGTTCGTAGTTTTGAGAAGTATGTCTCTGATCTTTTTAGATGTGTACAAATAAGTAAAAAGGAACGGGCATTCTCCTTTACAAGTTATACTTGGAATAGTGTTACGTTACTGTCTTTGTCAGCTGGCCCAATTCCAGGGTCTGGCTCTCTCTCAGGGAGCACTAAAAATCCCAGCATAATCCTAAAATGTAAATGTTGATTTTGAAAGTCTCATTTAACTGACAGATGTATGAAATGGCACATGGAAAACTCCCCATGGGGAACAATGAAAATGCTAGAGGGTAGCAGTTACGCCTCAGAGGAATGGCAATTATGTAACCTAATTTGTCTTCTTGTTTTATATGATCCGTTTTCTCAAACAAATTTATTTTTTGTGATACATAGGACTGTATTCACATTTCTATATTCCTGTTTATTAAAAACAGATGTCAAAATTACACAGACTTGAAGGTCTGCCTTTTGGGAAAAGCCTGACATATAAGAATACCTTATTTCTGTGCAAAAAAGCAGGCTTCTCTTTCAATGTAAAGGGTGAATGTTCTGCCTTTCTCTATGGATACATCAACCTCAAACCAATATAATTTTTTGAAAAGAAAAACAAAATGAGGAAAAAGTCATAGGGAAAAATGCTTGAGTAAATAATTAGCTCCCTTTATTGCAAAATAAATGCTTTTCCTTTTAATCTCTGATTTCACTCAT
The DNA here is from genome assembly GCA_963574575.1 of Galagoides demidoff. Taxonomy (NCBI): domain Eukaryota; kingdom Metazoa; phylum Chordata; class Mammalia; order Primates; family Galagidae; genus Galagoides; species Galagoides demidoff. Next base: position 25,974 of record CAUYQV010073004.1, read on the forward strand.
TGCCACATTAATAAAAGATCCTAATCTTTTAAAATTCTAAGATTTTAGCATTATTCCAGGACTAAAGCTGAGTAGAAAAATAACTGGGTTTGCACAGAGAAAGAAAAACTTTATTTGCTTTCATGATTCTCTGCCTGAATTTGCAAGTTCTGAAAAATCTCCTGTTTTAAATCAACGATAAATTCCCTCTCCCTTGGCTCATGGATCTTCATTTTCACTGAGCCTGGAGGAGTTAATACCACTTGGAAAACATGGGGAAGAGGGATTTAGAGATCCTGAAAGGTGAGCACCTGCTTGTGCTAAATAAATCAGAGGCACTCTGCCCCCTGGTGGCCCGCTCCAAGATGGGTTTTGATGAAAGGTGTAGAAACTTCATTTCCCACATCCTTCCCTACCAGCCTCTTTTCTTCTGAAAACCACATTAGGTGCCAGGTTGAAAGCTTTTGCTGCCACTCACCACACATTCATTTGGGTCAACGATTCCCTCTTATATAAGACTATTCAGCTACCTAATCAGCCCTTCACAGCTATAATGAGAACCATAAGCATCATTATTGTTTATCATGGTTTTATACAAATAAGAAAAAATCAGAGAAGTGGAAAATGAGGTTCAAGAAAAGAAGTAGATAGGTCCAGGAACACTGGACTCTGGAAAGACAGCTAGCAATCTCTAGACAAGGAAGAGGAAGTGGGAGAGCATTTAAAGGGAGCAAGAAAGAGGGTGCAATACGAGACTAACTGTGTAGCACTTTTTGATATTACAGCCACTGAAATCCTTCTCCTCTGCTCCCTTCTGTCCTTGGGGCTGAGTTTCACATGTCTAGAGGGTTAATTGTAAATGGTTAGAGACCTCACTAGTAGCTTACTTCTGGTTTAGCCATGTCTTTCCCATTCAGGCTAGTCTGGTCTCTCCCGTCCAACTCTTCCAAGTAGCCCTGTTTCTCTATATGACAGGTACCCTGCATGCACAAAGGAGGCCATGGGAAAAGTGGCTGAGAGAAGGGCCAACTGCTCAGAGCCAAAAAGTGTCAGGCAACTTGATAAGCACTTGGCAAGTACAGGTTCTAAGCCTTTGCAGCAACTTGTAAGTAGAGAACTTTTGAGAAGAACCACACAGCTCTAAAATGATTTGAGATCCAAACCCAGAACTTTCTGACTCCAAAATTTATCTTTTTGCTTAGTTCCCTGGCCTTCAACTAGGTCAATCTATTGCTCTGAAGATCCCCCCAAGCTGCCTTCTAACCCGGTTCCTCCCTTTGTGTTTTAAGTATCACACAGCACCTTAGAATCACACTACCTGGCCTAGAAACTGAATGTTCCCTCTAAAAATGCTGATCTGGGAAGCTCTTGTGATAGTGAATCTGACTTGCCCTCTTTGCAGAATGTGGGAACATAATCCATCTCACTCACTTTGAACTCTTTCTATAGATACAAACTGAATCCCCCAAATCCTGGTAGTACACCTCAGTCTGATATGGTATTATTGACCGTCAACTATTTTCTCATGAAGGCTAGAACTCTAAGAACAATCCCAAGCAATGAACCACTCTTTCCACAATAATACAACTACTACCATGCTTTGTAGAACACAAGCGGACTTTTATTTCATTATTTCCTTAAATTTCATTTCCAATTATACATTTGCTGAAAGGTGGGGTATGAAAGGCAATTTTTAGTCACAGAAACTCCATCAAATACACATGATCTGAGATTTTTCTGCTTGAATGAACAATAGTCCTCTCAGGGTTTCCTGGTTTAAAAAAAACAACTAATATCACAGGAAAAGTGAAGGACATTGTTCTGTAGAAAATTTATTGAACTTAAGCAACATTCATGAGTGCAGTGTCCATTTTTAAAAAGGAAACTCTAAAATTCCTAGAAACGCAAGACAATATTAGTATTATTGAATGAGTATATATTTATATATTTGTGTGAAAAATTGTGCAATTAAACAATATGGAAAATGTTATTTGTTACCACAGCCAATGGAAATATATTTTCATTTCTATGTAAGTGAAACATTTCCATGTCCCATTTTATGTTCTAAAAAATATCCATGTGTCCAGTTTATGAAATAAACTGTGCTGTAGGCAGCAGTAACTGAAAAGGAGCTTAACAGTCTTAACTACATACCCCTGGGATGAATTATAGACTTTGCATAACCATGTGCAATGCTAGAGGATGATTCTAGATCTCTGATAAGTACAAGGGTTTGCAAGCTTCTATTTCACACAATATGCCCCAAATCCAGTTAACACAGCCAAATAGTCAAGCAATAGTTTAGGTGGATAATTTACAAAATAGCAAACAACCATTGACTACACTGATTGTGCCTTGTGAATATGCAGACACAATCACTGTAGGTGCCCTGTAAAAAAAGTCATTTGTAAGTGGCTATTTGTTTCAATTAATTTTCCCCCTAAGGCTCATAGAAGTTGACTTAATTGCCTCTTAAGCCCAAAGAAAACATAGTTGCATAAATAAGAAAAACAATATATTAATGACATAAAAACAAATACCATGCTCTATGCACATTCCTCCATAGGAGAAATATCACAAAAAGCAAGAAAAGAAACTTGGGGATCCAGAATAAGCAAGTATAGGCTTATCTAACGGCTAAAATTTTATCTCACTCCAGGGAGAGGTGCAAATGTTGATCACAATTTCCATTTTTAGTTTGCTTACATGAGAACCTTTCAATAGTATATTATCAAGAGTCATTACCCCAGGGGGAAGGTCTGCACATGCAGTATTTCAATGCTGAGATATTGAGTATTTCAACTCAGTACACATACTGTCTTATCATCTGGAGTGGGAAGTTTCAAGCAGGGAGTGAATCCATTTTACCAAAACACACTGCTTCTGAAGACAAAAGGTACCAACTGCAGAAAACCCTCTGAAGAAAGGAATACTTGGCATATTAAACGCTGCTCGTATACCTTTTATTTTTGTGCTAATATCCTCCAGAGGTACTTATTTTTATTAAGACAATGAATTTTTCAATCTCCTAGGGTGTGATTTTGCCCTGTATTGGGGAGCCCTCTGAGTGAATTTGAAATAGGAACTGAATATGGTTGAAATTTGGAAAGGCAGATAAATTCAAAGTATTTTAGATTTTACATTTAGTGATCGGTCAGGTCAGCGACAAATTTACAAGGTTCAAAGATCTGCCTGTTCCCTGATAAACTAAGTCTGATGTTGCTTTTATCAGTTACAAAGAAAACAAACTCGATTTTGGCTCCTTTAGGCTTTTCTGAAGATCTTGCATGTCACTTTCTAGTCACGTTTATTCCCGCCCTAACTTCAACAGCATGGGAAAAGAAGTAAGTCTATCTTTCTTATATTTTTTAGGGCTCTTAATGCATTTTGAATCTCTGGATAAGGGAGCTAGTTCTCTTGGTTGCTTTATACGCTGGCACACAGAGGACTCACAGATGAGCGAGGAGAGTGCAAATGACTATCAGAAAAAATTCTCATGCATTTTAAGATTTTTTTTTTACAAGTCAAAATATACATCCTTCTATTGCCCCCAATCCTTAATTATATAAGAACCGTTCCCATTTCAACAGCCTCCTTCACATCTCACTGAACTGGATAAGGAATAAAGATACTTGTCTTGTTAAGGAACAGTTTGTATCTAGCACTAATCGGTTTTACCCATTGCATTAGTAAGAAATATAGCAGCAGTTTGGGCTGAGCCACTCATCATACCCTCTATTTGTGGGGATTTAGACGTATAATTGAAATTAGACGGATACATGAAATTAGGAGAACAACAATGCAACCTGCAGACTTTGGCACTAGTACACACAATGTTTTGTCTGGGTTGTTAGAGTTGTGGTTTGATAACTGCTAAACAGAAATTTAAACAAATCTGCAGAAAACAATCATAGGTGTCGATTCTCAGGTTAATGATCCCCATCTCCCATGCCCCCACCCCCACCCCCATATAGTTTCCATTATAATAAAAATAAAGATCTTAACATCTGAGTTTTGCTGTTAACTCTACAGGGTTTCTCTGTGCCCTCCAAGCCACACGCCGGGTTTGAAGCACCAAATCCACAAGTTTCTCCAACCAAGTTTAAATAAACAAAAGCTGAAGACGGAAGGATGTCAAAGTAACTGTTCTTAAATGAAGCTGTAACACAAAGTTCTCCCCCAAACACAGGGTATCAAGCATCTAGTTCAAGTACGGCCAGGCTGCATGTCGATCTGTCTCAGACAGGCTCCTGACAACCACTACAGCACACTGGGTCTAGAGGGCATCATCCGTGATACCAAAGCCGGGCAGCATCCCCTTCCCAGCATCAATTTTAAAAGTTGCAACCCCCTTTGTGATTGGCTGTTGCAGGGTCAGCGCAGAGCCCAAGGTCTGAGGGAGGAGTGAGCCTCGTCCTCAGCAGGGACTCTCGACCCCTCTAGCTGGAACGTCCTCCTTCCAGAGCTCGCTTGCGGGACTGTCCCCGCTGCTCAGGATCCATCCCTCGCCCAGCAGAGAGCGCCTCCTTCTGACCCAGTAATCACTAAAGAAGATTCGACCTACCTGTGGAACCAGACCCCACTTGGTCCCCAAAGGTCGCTTAGGCAACCCCACTGCCCTTGGCAAGTCAGCTTGCGCACTTAAAGCGTATCAGTTTGTGGAAGGCTTGCTTAAAGTCCTCATTGGACATGGTGTAGATGATGGGGTTGATGAGGGAGTTGAGATAGCCCAGCCACGTGAAGAAGTCAAAAATGGCCAGGTGGAACCAGCAGGCATCCTTGCAGATGGGTATGGCCAGGGAGATGATGAAGAAGGGCAGCCAGCACACGATGAAGGCGCCCAGGATGATGCCCAGTGTCTTGGTGGCCTTGCGCTCCCTGGCGGCCATGAGCTTCTTCTTCTCCAGCAGGGCGTCGGAGACTCGCACTCTGACTTGATTCACGTACACTGGGGAACCGGATTCGCTGGGCGCGTCGGGAGCCCGCGAGTTGGTGGACGTGACCGAGGACGTGGACCCGGGGGAGTCAGTGATCAGCTGCGCTCTGGTCAGGCGCTTGCCGGCCTGGTGGGGCGTCTGCTTCAGGATGCGGGAGCGGGCTTCCACGTAGATGCGGCCGTAGAGGGCGATGAGGAGCAGGGTGGGGAAGTAGAAGGCGCCCACCGTGGAGTAGACGGTGTAGAGGATGTGCTCGGTGTTCACCACGCACACCGCCTCCTCGGCCTTGGCCTGTCGCCAGAAGAAGGGCGGCAGCGAGATGCAGATGGAGAAGACCCACACCAGCGCGATCATGCCCGCCGCCCTCCGGGGAGTCCTCTTCGCTGAGTACTCCACGGCGTCCGTGATGGCCCAGTAGCGGTCCAGCGCGATGACACACAGGTGCAGAATGGAGGCCGTGCAACAGGTGATGTCCGACGACAGCCAGAAGTCGCAGACCGCCTGGCCCAGCGTCCAGCGGCCGGTGACCGTGTACACGGTGCTGATGGGCATCACCAGGACAGACACGAGCAGGTCGGTGACCGCCAGGGAGGCGATCAGGTAGTTGGCCGGCGTGTGCAGTTTTCGGGTCCGGTACACCGTGGCGACCACAAAGGCATTGGACAGCGTAGTGGCCAAGGTGACCAGTGCTAGCAGCACGACCAGCAAGACTTTCCAGGGAAGGGCGATGGAGTCCTGGTAGATGTCGTCCTTGGCGCTGCAGTTGTGGGAGGGGGTAGAGGAGAAGTTGTCCTGAGGAACCCCTGTCAGGGTGCCCACGGGCGGCAGCGGGGTGCACCGGTCCCCCATGGCTCTCCTCGCTCAAGCCTCGGAGAGCAGCTCTTAGGCATGGAGCGGACAAGGGAGAGGGCGGGAGGACCCCAGAGATCACTGGCTTGTCCCCGGCTGCTGGTCAGTGTTTTGGTTCACCAATCACTCCTCTGCCCAAGTTCCCAGCTAAAACCAGAGGTCAGGGGTGCGGCAACCAAACACCGCAGGCGCGTCCCCTGCACTTCCAGCGCGCCTGGCGCTGCGGCCGCGTCCCTGGTCGCTCCTCTCCACGCCCCGTCTCCGTCCTGGGTTCCTAAGAACTGGCCCACACAGCCTGGCTCCGGGTCCCCGGAGGTGTCTGGTGCAGAAGGACGAAATATTGCTTGAAGAGAGGGCTTCGGCCAAGTGGGGTCGCCTACCCCGGGCGCTCGGGGCTGAGCGTCTCCTAACCAGGGCGCTCCAGGATCTGCAGACTCTGCCTGCAGGAGTTTCCTAGGTGTCGAGCCCAAAGCGAAGCGGCCAGGTCTTGCATTCCCGCCCCTAAACCGACGCTGGGGCACTTTGCTGAGGCGGCCGCGGCCGCCGGCGCCGGGCGGGGTGAAGTCTGAGAGCCGCGCGGCGCGGCGCCTGGCGCTGGAGTTCGGCCCCCCCCCTCATTCCATGCGCTCGCTACTCGGGCGAGCCGCCCCGCAGAGACGAGGCCACCGGAGTGGGGACTGGGGGCTGGAGCTGCGGCTGCTCGTGCCGCGCCGCGGCCACCGCCACCCCGGTCCCACCGGCACCACTCGGAGCCATGCCACGGGGCGCGTGGGTCCGGGCGACCCGGCGGGGCACACGCGTAAGGGGCAGGTGTCTGGGGGAGCCCGAGGGAAGCGGCGTGCGCCAGCCCGGTGGGAGCGTGTGAGCGGGGAGCGGATGGGCTCCTTATATAGAGTCCAGGTCCGGTCCGCCCGAGCCGTGCAACTTGTGCGGCGCGGCGAGTGCGGACGCCGGTTCCCCATCACCTTTCCTTTTTCTCTCTTCCCCCTCCCTTCCTCCCGCCCCGTTCCCTTCCCTGCCGAGAAAGCTCCCGCCGGGTCCTACCGCCCTCTCTCCGCACTTCCAGCCCCTGGCCCCCCTCGCGACCCTGACCACGCGGAGCTGCAGTTCTGACCAGGAATGGGGATGAGGGCGTCCTGGTCTTGCTTCTGCCGGCTTCGGAGAGCGCTGCGCCTTCCGCCAGTCAGACCTACGCCCTTAGCCGCGGTCACAGGCTTAGTCCCTGCGTCCTAGACTCCCACCTACCACTCCCCACACGCCTCCGCCCCAGGACGCCAGTGCCAGGTGGAACATGACCCAGTCTCTGCCCTCTCTGCTCCGGAATCTTATCCAGCCCTGAGGGCCACACCCAGGGTAGCAGAGGCACCAGCAGTATCAGAGTGGAAGGAAGGGGCCAATATGTGCATTTTGTACATGAGCTTCAGACTTCGAATCATCCTTAACTCTTGGTATATAAAAACTGAATTTTCACCTAGCTTTAAAAATTTGTGTTTTCAGTGGATCCCTCCCCCTTTGAACGTGAGTCAACAGGGAAAAAGAAAGAAAAAGCTGTAGGCAAAAAATGCAAAAGTAACGCGAGCAGAAACCAGCTGTATGTGAAATTAAGCCTCTGCTCCACCCTCCAGCTCCAGTGCCTCGGGAAAACAGTTCCCAGTAAGCACGTCCTTTCTGAGAGTCTGTTCAGAAAGGAGGTCATCACCGCTCAAGAAAAAATGGGCACTGGAGTCACCGTTATCGGGGTGTCTCCTTTCCCCTCATCAAATACAGGAGGGTCAGTCGAAAGCAGCCACAAGTGACCCCTGGGTCCCAGGACCTGAGCAGACCCTCCACCCCAAACAGAAAAAAAAATACGTAGGGTAGAAATACAAATGAGAACGTTTAAAGAAAAACACCAGCAAAGGACGATGAAGGACTAAGCAACCCCCCTACAAATTCCTAGAGCTTAGATCCCTCTTTGGCACCTAGAAGGCATCTAATACAAACTGCATTATAATTGGAATTTATCAGATTAAGCACAAAAGAGATGCAATCACAGAGATGATCTGATCCATCCACACAGTTTTAAAGAACAAGTAATCCCCGTATCCTTTGAAAGAGGAGCTTTTTACCCAAGGTGACAGAGCCTAAACCCAAGTTCCTCGATTCTCCGTTCTCTAAACCAGGCAGGCAGGCAGGCAATAAACAGAACGCCCGCGGGGTGGGGGGTGATTTGATAAGATGTCAGGGGTATGGAGGTCAAATGGGGTAGACCCAGATCCAGTTGTCCAGCAGTTAACGTTCTAGAAAAGGAAGGCCGACAAAACTACATTAACAAATAAACAATTAATACTGCATATTTTTCTATAGTGTTAAGTGTTATGAAGAAAATAACACACATCCCAGCATTGACAGCACTGGTATTCCTTTAACTAAAGTGGCAACTCTCCAAGGATGTCCTAGATGTGGTCTGGGCTGCCGCAGCAGCGGCCCCGAGAATGTAACGCAGTCCTCTCTCTTAGCAACCTGAAGCCTCATTTTCACCGCTTTTTCAAGAGTCTTCCCATCTTCACACCCCATCCACCAGCTAGAATCGGTTGTTTTGCAAACTGCAGAGAGCTCTTAGGCAAGGGAAGCACAGCCAGCGAGCTTAAACCACTAGGTGGGGGCCTTGGCCAAAACCGAGGAAAAGCATGCACGGCTGCGGGGTGCGGGTGCGGATGTGGGGTGCGGCTGCGGAGTGCGGGTGTGGGTGTGGGGTGCGGCTGCGGCTCCGGGGTGCTGATGCGGGTTTGAGTGGTGGATACCGGAAAACTATTTTTTTCTGATATCTTAGGGCAGCCGAGAAAGATTAGAGAGAACTGTTGAAGGGATGAGGAGCGGGGTATGCCGAGAGGAATGTCGCCAGCTGCATGCTGCGTTTCCTTTTAAATTTCTGCGCCAGGAGCAGGCGAAGGAAAAACCACTTGTTCGCCAAAGGGTTTGGCTTTCGCGGTGTGGGGACCTGTGGCTTCCTCCCGCAGCCAGTGGGGCGGAGTTTGATTTTATCCTATGAGTCCTTGAGTCAGAATTGCAGTGACCCCCCCAAGCTCACAGCCCCAGGGTTCTGGCGCAGTTCACCGAGAGCCGCATCTCATTAACGCGGCTTCTGCATTTCCCTCATCCCCTTCGCACTTCAAACATATCAAGTCAGTAGGGTTTGCACGTGGGCGCCTATACTGAAACACCAACAGAGCAGGGAACCGGAAAGTCGCCTGTGCCTGGTCACCCCTGTGGAGAAGGAATCAACTTTGGGGAGAATTCTGTGGACAAAGGCTCTACTTGAGGCGCACGGAGGGGATGGATGTGGTGCTGGAGCACCAGTGCGCAGCCAGAGTTAGTCTTTTTGACGACCCAGCACTGAAACTGCGAATGAACCTGCTCCCTCCTCAGTTATGCAGGTAGACATCTTAGTGGAAACTACGTGGAGGACAACTCTGGAACCGAAATCTGAGATCAGATGCAAAGCCAGACATGGCAGTGAGCTGTCTACTAGGAGCAAGAGAAGAATCTGCCCTCAAGGAGCCCCCACGTCGGTGGTGTTGCCGGGGCAAAACCACAGGCGCAGGCTAGAAGCGTAAGGCGCGGTGCTAACCAGACCCAGCACTGGGACAGCAGCCAGATCCGCCTGCGCAGTCACAGGACGCCCCACAGAACCGCTGCAGCTCGCCCTCCGCCCAGGCTGCGGTCAGCTGGCCCTACTCACCCCAGGCCAGCCCTTTTGCCCGGCTCTTGCTTTCAACTTCCCTATGGTATTTCCGCCAGCATGTCTCCCTTAAGAGCACAAGTAACCCAGGCACAAGAGGAAAGAAAGTTCTTCTTTTTTTGTCTTTGCTTCCTTGAAATAAAAAAAGCTAGAGAATTCATACTTTTGTCACCTTGCTTCTTTGATATAGGAAAATGCAACCCCACACCCAACATCTCCACCTCCTAAAAATGTACAAGTAGTCCCTAAACCACAGAATGTGCAGACCACACAAGCTCCCTGGCGGGGGCCCCTTTCTAGGTTCCTCTTATACTTCCTCCAGTAACTATTCCTTAAAAAGTTAACTGGTGGCAAGGAAAGTACAAGGTCCACCCAGTGCCTAGGTTCTTACCATCTGTTATGTCTTCCTTGATGTAAATATGAAAATATTCAGATTAATGAACCTATATCTACATATATTTGAGATTAATGAATGTATATCTACATACGTATCAGATTAATGAACATTTATCTACATATATCAGATTAATGAGCATATATGTACATACATATCAGATTAATGAACATATATCTACATACATATCAGATTAATGAACGTATATCTACATATATATCAGATTAATGAACATCTATCTACATATATATCAGATTAATGAACATCTATCTACATACATATCAGATTAATGAACATATATCTACATTATCCACATACATAAACCTACTCTACAAGATGGTTTCAGGCATCCACCACCCACACCCACAGATACATGGCATTTCTGCAGACAAATTCTGGGAGTTTCCAGGCCACATGAGACTCAGACCCCTCCATAGTCACTGGATGCCACATCAGGCCTTTAACCTGCTATCTGCATTGTGGTAGTATGTGCAGTCTGCTGTATTAGAAAATTTGAAGCCTCCTCAAATAATAAAAGTAGATGCTTCATTCTCTAAATGCTGGGCTAATGTAACTTAATCCTGAGAATGAGTAACTCTGCTATGTCTATGTATGGATACAAAATACACATATTATGTAAGCCATATTTATATTTAAGGAAGAGTGTATACAAAAACTAAAGCAAGCATATGCAACTTAGACATTTCCTGCCTGTCTCCGTGGTAATAGATACTTTGCTACTTTCAACAGATGAACAGATACTTGTAACAAGTAGGTTACTGCTGGTTCCAAGGTAGCCCAGTTTTGATTAGGAAAAGAGCCAGCTCCCCATTAAGATCAAATCACTATTTCCTATCTGAAGACCTAGGTCTTAGAAGTAAATTTCTAAATTAAAGCTATTGTTAAGTAATGTAGGTAGAAGTTGCATGGAGGATGGGTGCTGAATTTTCATACTTGGACAAAGAACGGGATTTGACAATAATGAAATCTTTGATGGAAAAACAATGCCAATGAATGTATTAAACGTAGACACAACTTGCTGGTTTCAGCTGGCAGTACCATTAAGCAGCTTTGTTCAGGATGAAGTGTCTCCTGAAAAGCCAAATCAAAGAATTTGATGGTGATATTGTCTTCTAGCCTAAAGATAGGAGCAATAGAAAGGGCAGAAGCCTTATTTTGCCAGAGAAAGGCAAACTTCTATTTAAACCAGGAAAAACTGCATCATTCTGCACAGTTAGTTCTGCTGTTATAAAGAAAACAAAGCAAGCTGTGTTTCATTGTTTCTTCACCTGTAATTCATGAATAATAATCACTGCTCTTTATTGAACAGGATGTACTAAGCCATATGCTATGTGTTCCATATACATTCTTTTATTTAATTCTTATAACACTAGGAGTTGTCATTACAATCCTCATTTTCTGGATGAGGAAGTTGAGGCTTAGGGAATTTAAGTAATTTTGCCAACGTCAGACAGCTGGTAAGTGAAAGAACAATTTTCAAATGCAAGTTTCTCTCATTTCTGGTTCTAACCCTTTACCAATATTCTACGCTGAGCCATCCATGTGCTCAGTTTGGGCAGATACTGTAACATGCCTGTCCCTGACTTTATTTCCTCTGCCTGTGAAATGACATCGCTGCTCATAGCTATTTACCTCTCCAGAATAATCTTCTGTTAGCTGCCTTTGACCTTATAGGTGGGGGTAAGGAGGTAGACATGGGGAGAGGAGGTTGTAGTAATAAAGGACACTATGATTACTGGAGGCCTGCTAATCATCATTCAAAAGCCGTGTGGGCAGCTGATCCTGTACTGTCTGCTGATGCCCAAGCCCTGAAGGAGACAGTGCTAAGCTGTTATTTAGAATGTTTTTTGGCTTCACACCTCCAGGGTGTGCTTTACTGTTCTATCTCACCCTCTATTGTTTTCTTTCCCCCTTCTCTCTTCTTCTCTATTTCCTCATCATTGACACTTTCCCCAAACCCTACTAGGCACAAAAATATATGTACTGAAAAAAATTTCATTAATTAGAGATTTTTTAAACGTGCAGGTGGGATGTATTAAATACAGTGACATTCCTTGTTCTTCATATTTAGCCATGTTAGTTTGAATATCAGAAAAATAACCTAGGAAAATTTAATTCTCTCCTTTTTCCCTGTGCATGGAACTCAATTGACTTTCCCCCTCCTATAGGTCAGCAACTCGCCAAAGAAAAAGAGATTCATTTCTGGTGATAAAATTATTCAACTAAAGTTATTCAAAGGCAATCTTACCAAAGATTAGTATGTTATTTACTAATCACTAGTTTAGTATGTTATTTACTAAAAACAATGCAAAAAACCAGGAATGTAAACAAAAATAAATCTAAATGCCAATGTCTGAAAACTTTTGGATTTTATGTATAAAAGAACTCTTAGCCTCATCCAGATCTTACTTCTTCCTGCTTCATATATGGTTATGTCTGTTTGGCTATGTGGTTTCCAAGGCTCACAAGGAATAGAAGCATCACATCGAAATGGAAGAGAAACTATGTCAGGTAAGCATGTTGAGTGAAGTAAGATGCCGTATCTGTCACCTGTATTGCAAAATGCATAGAGAAATTCAGAACAAACCTTAAAAAAGTAAAAGCCTAAAAGAATGACAATAACAGGCCAGGCATGAGGGCTCATGCCTGTAATCCCAGCATGTAGGGAGCCCCAGGCAGGAGGATCACTTGCTGCTGGAAGTTTAAGATCAGCGTTGGCAACATAGGAGGCCATGTCTTTACAAAAAAACAAATAAACAAATGAACAACAACAAAATACCCCCTAAATATTAGCCAAGCATGGTGGCATGTACCTGTAGTAATAGCTACTTGGGAGGCTAAGGTAGGAGGATCACTTAAGCCTAGAAGTTCAAGGTTACAGAGAGCTACTATCACTCCACTGCACTCCAGCCTGGGTTATAGACTAAGATCTGGTCGCTTACAGAAATAATAATAATAATATAAATAATTAATTGGGATTGTTATTACAAACATTATGAATTTAATCATAACTTAAAAACAAAACAGAGGATTTATTTCAAGGAGATTAGGGTCCCACAAAACCAAAAACGGAACTGAAGTTCCAAGCTTTGTACAAAGTAGGAAGGAATGCAGCTGACTGAGCCCTCAGAAAAACCGGCATTGGGAACCCTAGCAGGACTCTGAGTTTGTTTCTGCTGGTTGCTATCTGCACATCAACTTCTTTCATATATGTCACTATAGATAGGCTTTCTCCACATTGGTGGAAACACAGGCATTAACACCTTTTGAGTTTATATTATGACTTCAAATATATTTCAAAAACTAATATGAATCAGTTCCAAGATCAGAAATTCAGAGAAATGGATTCTACTTCTGAGTAACATGTAGAAGGTTATGAAAGATCAATATCCCCAAAGCAACAATTGAAAGAGCTGTAAATTTTTTAAATTATATTTTAAAGTTTGAAGAGTCACAGGAGCAAGAAGAATTAGACAAACTAAAATTCAACAAAATCAAAACCTTTTCCTAGGTGAGCTGACGATGGCTGCCTGTTTTAATTCCTTCAGACATTTGCTGACCCTGAGTGCAGGCTGTGGGTGGGAAATGGCTGAGGCAAACGGATTCTGCTGGGGAGAGAGAAACAAGAGGAGTTTTGATAACTGTGGTCCAGGGTGACACGTGGACATTTGCTGTGTGTTGCACTGAGCAGCAGACTAGGGGACTGGGTAAGAAAATTCTAAAAGGTAGATTACATTTCCACAGACTTGGAGTGATTAAAAGAAAAAAACTCTTTAAGCAGCGGTTCTCAACCTGCAGGTCATGACCCACAGGAACTGCATGAAAGGGCCGCGGCATGAGGAGGGTTGGAAACCACTGCTTAGAGAGAAGAGGCTATGTTAAAAACATGACTGGTTTTCTCTTGAAGTGATTTGCCAGGTTTTGGAGCTCAGTGGGTCAGTGTACAAGAGTGAAGCTCAAATCTCCGAAAGCACAATAGAATCTTCTATAGTTTTTGTTTGTCAGTTTTGTTTTGCTTCTTGAGACAAAGTCTCACTCTGTTGCCCCGTAGAGGGCTGTAGTGGCACAGCTCACAGCAATCTTGACTCTCGGGCTAAAGAGTTCCTCTTGCCTCAACCTCCTGAGTAGCTTGGACTACAGGTGCCTGCCACCACACCAGGCTAGTTTTTCTATTTTTCATAGAGATGGGGTGTTGCTTTTGATCAGGCTGGTGTGGAATTCCTGAACGCAAGCAATCCTCCACCTCAGCCTCCCAGAGTGCTGGGATTATAGGTGTGAGCCACCATGCTCGGCCCTCTACAGTGTTTTTATGCTGAGGAGACAGAGACCTTCCAGGCTTTCAATCAAAAGCAAGACCCAAAGAACAGGATGAATCAGAGATGGACTGTGCTTAATTAAAAACCAGCCTGACTCTGCTCAATGTACGGCTAGTTGATACAATCAGCTCTTGGTGCATTCAGCCTGACAGAGGAAAAGATGAATACCGGCTGGGCAAAATAACACCATGTGAGGTCTCTGCTGTCCTCTCATATACAGTATCTAATCACAACTCCAAAGCATGATTTGTGCATAGTGACAATAAGATGTGACCAGTAATAAAAACCCTAGAATCAGAAAGAAATCCATACACAATACACCTTCAGAGTTCAGCATGAAAGGACTTTGAAATATAGACAGTCTCTGATACAAAGGTTCAACCTGATGCTTTTGGACTTTAAAATGGCAGGAAAGGGAGAAGCCTGATCAGTAGAAACCATCCTCCAAATTTTGAGTTTTGACCCTTTCCCAGGTTGATGATATGCAGTACAATAAATGTTTTCAGGATGTTTAAGGTAGGCTAGGTTAAGCTCTGAGGTCAGGAGGCTGGGTACATTAAATACGTTTTTGACTTATGATATTTTCACATTACCTTAGATTTATCAAGACAGAACCCCATCTTAAGTTCAGGACCATCTGCAATTATTATTTATATGCTAAAAGAGGAAAAATAGACTAAATGGATGAAAAGGTAGAACATTCCAACAGTAAATGGGAATCGTTTAAAAAATGCCAAGCAGGTACACTAGAAATAAACACACCAGACACAGAGGGAGACACCATTAGTAACTTCCAAAGTCAAAAGAAAATGTCTAAACTGAAGCACAGTCAGTAGAAAAGTTGAAAGAAATTAACAGAATGTAAGGGTGGAACTGAGTCAAACAATCTGAAACACACGTATGAAAGGAGAGGAATAAGTGAATGGGAAACAAATGTACTAGAAGAGATAATTCCCAATAATTTCCAGTAATAACAACTACAGTGAACAGCACTGAAGCAGCTCAGCAGACTCCAGCCAGAATAAACACCCGGAAAACCACAGCTGAGCACATGATGATCAAACTGGTCAAAACCAACAGTGAAGAAAAGAATCATAAAAGTCCAGAGAGAAAGGAACATTAATTTCAAAGGAGCACCAGCGAAAGGTCGAGATTGATATATTGAGAGAAACAATGGAAGTCAGGAGATAATGTAATGACATGTTATACTGTCCCTGTGTTACAAACATCTGACTTGCATAAAATTCACACTTAAGAACGGAAGCTATTACAGTAAGTCCCTAAGTTACAAACATCCAACTGAAATTCAACTCTCACCTAGGAAGGCAGCCATTACAAGTCATAGGTAAATGCACCTGTTCCAACCTACATACAAATTCAACTTAAGAGCAAAGCTACAGAACCTTTCTGTAAAGATTTCAGAAAAAGTCTGTCAACATAAAATTCTGTACCTACAGTTAATATCCTTTAAATATGGAAGTAAAAAAAGATGTTTCAGCTACAAAAACATGTGAGTTTGTTGACAGCAGAACAGAACTATTAGAAATAATAAAGGAAGTTATTCAGGCTAAATAAAAATGACACCAAACGGAAGCACAGATTCAAAGACAGAATGATGAGTTAGGGAGAGTATAAATATACAAGGGAACACAGAGGAAGTTTCCAGGGCCTGTAACATACGTAGAAGAAAAAAAATGACCAAAATAACCCAAAGGTCTACACCCAAACGGAAGGAAAATAAAGAACAAACTACAGTGAAATCCTTGTATTGTTCAAGAATTGATAAAGTTATTTGAGTTCAACAGAAATATAGTAGCCTAAAACCACAGCTTAAAAAGAAAAAGAAAAAAAATTGATGGGACTAAAAGGAATACTAGGCAAGGTCATAATCAGACGTAGAGTTTTCAACACAATTTTATTAGCTAATAAATTGTGAAAACAAGCAAGGAAAATTTAGTGAGGCTATGAAAGATTTGAACAGCACACTTAATCAATTTCAACCAAATGGCATAGAAAACATTCTGTATCAACAACTGCAAAATGTACAATCTCTTCAGAAGCATTTTCCCTCATAAACAGAATATGCCAGACACAAAGCAAACCTCAGACAGGATAAACAGATGACATCTAAGTGCACTGGAAAATGTCCATGTCACTAACCGTCAGGTAAATTCAAATTAAATGACTATGAGACGCCAGTGCACACCCATTAGAATGCCACAAAATAATACTGTGAATATCAACGGCTGACAAAATGGAGAGCGACCGGAGCTCTTGCTGGTTGGAATGCAAAATGGCACAGACACTTTGGACCACAGTCTAACAGGTTTGTTATGAAATAAAATGTACATCTATGATCCAGCAATTCCATTCCAAATTCTCTACCCAAGAGAAATGAAACTTATGTTCACACAGAAAACTGTACATGAGTGCTTACGCTAGCTGTACTCAGAATGCCAAAATTGAGAATCGAAACAGATGGCTTTCAACCAATGCACGGAAAGCAACCTGCTGAACCTCCATACAGAGGACTCCACTCAGCAGTAAGAAGGAAGGAACTGCTGGGCCACGCAACAGGATGACACGTAAATAAACATTGCCCAGCGAAACAAAGTCCCCAATTGTAGGATTCCATAATGTGACACTAGAGAGGAAAACAGCTGTAATTGTCACCCGTGGTTGCGCTGGAGTGAGAGTCTTTGGTGATGGAGCAGCACAGAGAGACTTCTGGGGTGGGGGAACTGCTGTCTAGGCCACAATAGTGACGCATTTTAATACGTATACAGTTTAAGTGATCAACCGAGATAGGAGGGGGAAGATGGCAACAAATGAACCTAACTATATTACACATGAATAAGATAAACACACTGAAAAGACAGGAAAAAAGCTGAGGACTTCTTACCTCCAGATAACAATGCTTGGACAGCACTGCTGGGCTCAGGACAATCAAGAGCCACATACAGACATGAGATCAGTTGATGCATTTATTTTTATGGGGGAAAGGTTTAGGAATTCTGAAACTCCTATTTCTGTATATTAGAGTTCATCAAATCAGTCAATATATTGTAGAAGATGAGAGCCAGGTTACCCACTGTCAGAGAAAGAAGTTGTAAATAATAGAAGTGGAATGGGGGACTGAACTCTGTGTTGCCAGATAAAAGTCCTAGTTACCAATGTAGATTCACACTTTTAAAAAAATATATCTAGATAAACAGATACATCAATAAATTTAGACATGCATATATTAGTTATTACATATACATATACTTTTATCTCTGTCCACTGAAAGAGCAGTAACCCCTCAAGAGCCACATCACATAGGTGACTTTCAGGCTTGATTTCTAGATATTATTCTTCAATTTAAAAAGCAATAAAACAGGTTTCCTTGGAGGACTGCTTGACTCCAGGGGTAGGAGGGACACAGTAAGAAAAATTTAAGATATATTTGCAGTATCTGTGATGACAGGAAAAAAACCAAAAAATATTAAATAAAAAAAAAAGAGAGAATGAGAGGAAAAGAGATAAGAAATATCTCTTTTATTTTTTTTTTAAATTAAAAAAAAGAGAGGAAAGAGATAAGAAAAAAAAGAAAAGAAAGAGTAAGGATGGAACATATCAAAAGCACACAGAAACTGATCTGGATAGTCAAAGTTGGAACAAACTGAACAATAAAATAAATAATGATATTGTTGGATCATAATGCAAGTAATCAAGGACTATCTTGAGCCCACAGTAATACAAATACAGTAATGAATAAATAAAATAAGTGGTGGAAAATAAACCCTTTCTTAAGAAACATTTCCAATTAATAAAGGTATAACAATGATAGAAAAAGGATGTAATGCAAATAATCAAGGAATATCTTGAGCCCACAGTAATACAAATACAGCAATGGGTAAATAAAATAAGTGGTAGAAAAGAAACAACCCTTTCTAAGAAAAAATTCCAATTAATAAAGGTAAAACAAACGATAGAAATAGGACATTATTACCCCCAAATGCCACAGGATTCTTCCAGGTAGAATCCAACAATGAATGTTACAATCAGTGGACAAAAATATATTAAAACACAGGATACGTGCATAGTCTCAAAGTACTTGTCCCCAAATAATTAAGAATTACAAAGAGACAAATTGTAAACTTACTGTGGGCAAGGCCCGGCAGACACCACTTACTCAAGTGATGAAGGTGAGCGTCAGCAGGAGCAGGTCACGTGCCACGCCCTTCCCCGTATCATGCTGTGAGAAGGGCATTTTACTTCTGTAATATTCTTACCACACAATCCACCACCACTGTAGAAACATGGAAGGCATGAAAACAATTCATTTGATGGACACTGTGCAAAATATACGACTAATACTCTTCAAAATGTCAGGGTCATAAATGAGAAGGAGACTGAAGAGCTGTCCCAGTGTGTGGAAGACCAAGAGAACACGTGGTGTAAATGCAGGAGGGACCCTGGACTGGGTTCTGAAACGAGGGAGAGTTCACTAGTGAAGACAGCATTGTCTTGGTTGTGACAAAAATTCCATGGTTATTTTAGATGTTAACATAGGGGAAACTGGATGAGTATTCTACATACTATTTTTGCAACTCTTGTGTAATCCTCAAGTTATTTAAAACTTTTTACCAGGCTTGGCACCCGTAGCACAGTGGTTACGATGCCAGCCACATTACACCAGGGTTGGCAGGTTCGAACCTGGCCTGGGGCCAGCGACAACTGCACCAAAAAATCAGCTGGGTGTTGCACCAAAAAAACAGCTGGGTGTTGTGGTGGGCACCTATAGTCCCAGCTACTTGGGAGGCTGAGGCAAGAGAATCACTTAAGCCCAAGAGTTTCAGGGTGCTGTGAGCTATGATGCCACAGCAGTCTACTGAGGATAACAAAGTGAGACTCTATCTCAAATAAATAAATAAATAAATAAATAAAATAAAAACTTTTTACCTATGAAATGCCTTGAAGATGTTAGATGATGGTTCAGAGGTAGCCACGAAACTTGTTAAAGATTATGTTTTATGTAATTATGATTTTTGAACCCTGTGAAGCTTTAGATCCCATGTTGTATAGAATATTACATCAAAATGAAGCTTCCATTGCTATTGTTTGTGAAGCACAAAAGTGCATCACCAACTATGCCAGCAATCATTTAAATATCATGTGAATGCCTTGCCTTAACTGGACCCCGAGTAAATGTTTGGTGCGTGAGTCAGTGCCATGTTCCTCTGCCTGGCCTCCAAAATCCTCAGATCCAACAGAAAAGAAAGAGGAACAAAGCATGACCATATGGTCGCCCTCCCCTGTGATAAAGTATACTGTGACCAAGTGAGCTCAGGAGCAGGGGGAAATTAATTGGAGGGACGTGCATTTATTTCCAGTATTTATTTTCACAAATTATGTTTTCATGTTCAGCTGAGGATCCAATTATGAATACAGGATTTGAGACTGCAGATTTGCAATTATTTAATTGTACATAATATTTAAATGTATTTTTTTAATTGCATGTGCCATTGCATGGTAATTGTACTTTACCACGAAAAGTTCTGATTTTAAAATTTGGGCATATTTTCTAGCAAAGTTTTGCTGTTGACAAAGGTACTAACATGACCGTATATTAGGTGTCTCATCTGTGATGTCAGCTGCTCTGTGCCCCTGCCACCCAGCAGGCAGTGATTTCTTTGCATTGTACTTTCTGTGCTTACTCTGACTATCTTAATTTACATGAATTTAAAATCAATTTGCCTCTAAACTCCAGTAAAAAGAACTATGGCACATTTTCCTATTTTATGCAATTACTGTGTGTGCTTAGGAAAAACATGGCACAATTGGACCACCATATCCATGGATTCCATGTCCACGGAGTCAACCAACAATAGATTAAAAGTGCCTAAAAAATAAAATAATGAAAAATAACAGAATGAAAATAAAAATAATTAAAATGAAAAAATACAGTATAACAACTATTTGCCTGGCATTTATATTGTATTTGATATTATGTGTAATCCAGAGATAACTGAAGGACCATGGGAGGACCTGCACAGGTTATATGCAAACACTACGCCAATGTTACATAAGGAACTTAGGCACCCACAGATTTGGGTGTCCACTGGACATGTGGGAACCAATTTTCCAGGGATACCAATGAGCGACTATATTCGTGAGAAAGGTAAAAGTTTGCTTTTTTCATGCCAAGATACTTTATAGCCATGGCATGTAATGATTTGCTTCATGGACCCACCAAAGCCAAAATCTAATTCTGCTCTCCCCATCAAGTTCACTGAAAAACTACGTTCATTCTAAAACGTGTCCAACCTTCCTCCCGTGGATTTACAAAGTAATTCCCATCATAAGGATGATAAAAAACATCTAAACGCTTCTTCTTGATCAGTACTTCTTACACAGTAAAGATTATGTGGTTGTATCAGTCCCTCTGCTATGTTCTTTTTTTGACTCTTGTCTGAGAAGTTCTATATTAAAGTTGATGATTTCTCTTATTTGAAAATTTTATTTTCCTGCCAATTTGGGTTCTGTGTTCAACTTCCTACTTTGTGTAAGAGACATTTCCTTGTCTGGGTCTCATGTCTTGGTGGAGTGGCTTTTCTTTTCCCTAGATATTTTTATATGATGTTTTGTTATTTATTATTGTTGTATTTGCCTGTTAAATACACATAATACATAATGTGTATGTTAAATTCTTTATTTCACTTAATTATTTACAGATTAAGAATTCCTAAGTATTCTGAATCCCATATGCAAACTTGGCTGTCTTTTAAAATTGTAGTTTATTAAGCTAGCATTTTGAACCAGCTACAACTGTTGGAATTACAACAGAATACCCAATACTGGATTTCATTTCATTTAAGTATTTGTGGTGGAACGATGTGTTACTCTTCATTGATCTAGATGTAGTGCTTCACGTGGCTCCAGGAGTTCTGGTCCCATGTAGCCACCTGAGGGCTGAGGGGTCTTTGTCAAGTAGCATCCCCCTCCCTACACAGAGGTAACCTCTTCACAGCATGCTTTTTGGAATGCTCTGGTCATGAAGCCCTATCTATTCGTTATATTTCAAACACTCATGGATGTCAGACATTCCCGAAAGTCTCAGGTTGACTCCAGATGCAGAAAACAGCCTCGAACAATCAGCTGAGACCATTCTTTTGGAGCAGGGTCTAGCAGAGACACGGCTGTGCTGTGGAGACACCCCTGAGGGCCAGACTAGGGGTTTGGGGGCTGTGGTAAGAAAGAGGATCCTACTGACTGGGCTTAGGTGAGAATTACCACCCCCATTTATATATCTATAAAATAAGCAAAATTAATTGGTAAAGGTATTTCTAAAATTTCTTTACATCAAGAATCTCATCATTCTGAGTCATGGTTCAATATAGTCATCAATTTCTGCATTTTCCCACATAACACTATCATCCGTTTCTTCAAGAGGACGGCTAAGTCTCTCTTAAGAGAATGCTCAACGACTGTCTCTGGTGCTTTCTTCCAAGGCGATATTCTGACAGTGTTTCTTCTAGATACATAAAAACGTATGTAACAAGAGACAACCCACATCACAACTCCCATTAGTAATTGTAAAATACAGCCATATTTAAGAAATATTTAAAGGTAGGAAAAAAGTTCATCTTAGACTTAATAAAATATGGTAAGTTCAGTATGTTTAATAGTTTGTACGGCAGGTCTGCAGATTATTAGCTTGGCCTGCATATTCATTATAGCTGATGTTTACATAACCTATTTTGTGTGAGGATATCAGAATAGTTCTCCTATATCAATAGAGCATATTCTACTCATAAATATTTAAAACATATAACTGCTATTATATTCATCTCAGAAATTTGGCAAGATTAAAATTTCATTGTTTATCTGCCAAGAGGCAGAATGAATATTACCAATGAAGAGAAGTCAAATCTAATTTGTGAGTCTAATGCTGGTAATCTGGCTGCATATGAGTAAATGGGGAAAAAAATCGAAACTTAAGGCAATTAAAAACTATAATGTAAAGAAAGCATTACTGTTGTTATAAAATCTAATATAATAGCACAAAGTAGAATTATTTTTATAAGAAAAAATGCTAAATACATTATAATAACTTATGCAACATAGTAAGACCCTGTATCTATAAAAATATAATAAAAGAATTATCCAGGTGCATGCCCTAAGCCTCAGCTACTTGAGAGGCTGAGGCAGGAGGATCACCAGAGCCCTGGAGTTTGAGACTGTGAACTATCATGACTCCACTCCTCTCTATTTAGGGTAACGGAGAAAGACTTTGTCTCAAAAAAAAAAAAAAATGTGTAGGGGCATGAAACTAAAACTAAGGGGCCAATGAAAGAATTAGTTTACTGTGAGCCGGAATTCTAAGGAGATTTTTGAATGAGAAAAGAATGCAGGTAAGTATTATAATATTAATAATATGCAAGTTCATTGTAGAATTAAGAAAAGCAGTAATGATATTGAATTTTGAATCAGCTGTAGACACTACAGTATTAAGAATACCAGGGAACGAGGAGAAAGACAAGCAATAGATAAAATATAAAAAATACAGATCTAAGGAGAAATAAATCATATTTATTCTATTAAATCTATTTACTATTGTGTGTGTTATCTTCACAAACAACAGTAAATAGATTAATGAAGAAAATGAAAAGACAGACATATAATATAGCCTATTATGTTTATTTTCAGGATGGTGTTTTAAAATCTCACAAGATTTTAAAATAAAAATAAAACAGTCTTCAACAAGGGGAACAAAGTCAGCAGCTAAATGTTTCCTTCGTCAGCAAACCATCACCAGAATATGATGGAGAAATGTTTGCAGCATTTCAAGGAAATAAAGCCTTCAAAAATCAGATTTCCATATCCAGCCTATTCACTATTCACATTTCAAGGAAGGCAGTCTCAGATATGCAAAAAGCTGTATCTTAAAACTAAAAAAAAAAAAAAAAAAATCAAAGTTCTATTCAACTGAAAAGTTTGGAATAATATGTGCCACAAGTTAACTATTGATATTATTTGGGTGGAGGTATTACGGATGATTGCCCCTTCTTTATTCTCATTGGATTATTATTTTCATTTAAAATTAAAGATTGCATTAGTTTTATAAATAAAAAAGATCTTACATATTTTTTTCTTTTAAATTTGTATTTTTTGAGATAGTCTTACTCTTATCATATTGGGTAGAGTGCTATGGCATTACAGTTCAACCTCAAACTCTTGGGCTCAAGCAAGCCTCTTGTCTCAGCCTCCCAAGTAGCTGGGACTACAGGCACCTGCCACAAAGCCTGGCTAGTTTTTTTCTATTTTTAGTAGAGATGGAGTCTTGCTCTTGCTCAGACTGGTCTCGAACTCCTGAGCTCAAGAAGTCCACTTGCCTTGGCCACCCAGAGTGCTAGGGTTACAGGTGTGAGCCACCATGCCCTACCTATTTCTATTTTCAGAAGATATTCACTAGGTACCTTGTAGCAAAGTACAAATTACAATACATAGTCCACTCAGAATGCACTTAATATTGCATATTATGTGTATTATATAGTACACAAGTAAAACAGATCTATTCAAATTTAGCAGTTAATGAAATTACACTCTCTTTCTTAAAAATAAAATTCATCTAAGGTAAGACCTGTATGTCAAAACAACTGAAGCCCTATTTAAATTTGACATTTTTTGTATTATATAGATTATGCTGAAGTATCTGATTTGTGAGCTCTTTAACTGTCATGAAAAAGTTTCCTCCATATCTGGAAGTTGTAGCAAGTATATGGACATGACCTGAGGAAAATAAGGCTTATCCTCAAACTTGGAAAACAGACCAAAATGACAGTGTATATTTTAGCCCTTAAAAGAATATTTAAACGTGCTCAAATATGCTAAATAATGTGCAAAATCCTGACTACAATCTGACTCAAGTTTTAAAATCTTTAGTGATTTTTGTTGTGCATCTATGGTTTTGTGATACTTTTAAAAAAATGTATTTAGTAATAGTAACATTGCCCAGACTAGAAAATATTTCAGGTAGGGTGGGATCATTTCAACATTATAAATTTCACCAACATTTCCTGTTTATACTGACTACAAGTTTGGGGAAAATGTGCAACACTTCATGATAATTTTGATGATGTAATAGTATAGTTTGAACTTAAACTATAATTTGACAGTTGAATGTTAATATTTGCTAACAAAATCATGCAGAAATTCTAATTCTCTATGGCTATGTGAGGATGAGGTCATAATGCTTCACTTTCACGCAATAGATTCAGGGCCAAGCACTGTTCTGGGCTCATAGCAGGAAATTCAATAAATATTTGTATTGTAAGTCAACAATAGCTAGGCCAGTGGAGCCAGGAACATAAATACATAATTGTTATTTTGATGACCTTTAGGAAGGTTCTTAATATAACCCATCTTTTAGTACAGTAGGCAATGTATCAATCTCATAAAATTTATGAAATAGTTCTCAATTGTCATTATAAATTTCCTTTGACACATTAAATCAATATATTACTCGGTTTTGCATATTATTTTTAATGTTTCCACATAATATTTCCACACAGGAATAAAGTCTTTCCATAGTTCATTGAAATGGTTTTGTTCTTGCTTAAAAATATCATTATGTTTACACTCCAATTTAGATCAAAATATGCAGCTTGAATTTCTATGTAATAGTATCTATTCCCTTGAAGGGGGGAGGTAGAATGATGGAGGAAAGCCAGAGAAAGTTGAGATATTTGGTTTATATTCAGTCTTAGGAATACATAATTTACTGGCTAGAATTTACCGATTGTCAGCA
This sequence comes from Galagoides demidoff, assembly GCA_963574575.1. Classification (NCBI taxonomy): domain Eukaryota; kingdom Metazoa; phylum Chordata; class Mammalia; order Primates; family Galagidae; genus Galagoides; species Galagoides demidoff. The sequence continues at coordinate 50,983 of CAUYQV010073004.1, forward strand.
TAATACACATTTTCCCTTCTTCCTTATTAAGAAAAAACTGGTGGCGTGCCCAGATTAAAATTACATTTTCTTATCTGCTTTGTAGTGAAATAGAGTAATATGAAAGCAGTTCTTGGGTGGGACTTCTGGAACATCCTGCTTTGTGATTAAGGTGGCTAGAGTCCCACAGCCATCCTGAACAGTGAGGAAGGCTTCAGTGTGGAAGCCTCAGGCTCAGGACGGTGAAGGAGAAAGACTGAAAGAGCTTACTTAGCGAACTGCTGGTCCACACACAACCGGCCTGCCTCCACACCTCTTTAATTTTAGTAGGTCACTGCCACTTCCAGACTCTGAACTAGGAGCCAAATACAATCCCTAACTGACTGAAGATAAAGATATAAACTTGATTCTTAATGAACACAGCATGATTACCGTCCAATCAGAAATTGTTTCTGTTATCCTATTTTAAATGTTAGTCATAATGCTAGCTGATCTTAGAAGCTTTGTTTGAGAAGTACTTGTTACATATTTTCCTTCATTTTCCAATTAGTTCCGAGCAGCCAGGTGATAGGGGCTTAGAAATCAGCAATATATATTTCAAAATATATAGAGAGCCAAACTTCTACACGGTATTTAACTCTGTCAAAAAAATCAACAATACATTTTTTAAAAACATACTTAACAATTTTTGAACAGACACATTTAATTTTATCATGTAACTAAGTAAGTACCTTAAAGGTACCTAGAATTTTTCTCCTTTCAATAAAAATGCATATTCAAATATTAGGAGGGTTTTTTCTCTTTAGTTATGAAAATGCACATTGTGTACCTTTTTTACTTTGGAGACAGCTACTAGATTCTATCAGCAAATATAGTCTCCTTTTGATTAAGCAAGTATTTGTTAAGGATCCTCAAACAGCCAAGAGATTTAAAGGCCTGATCTTAGACTAGGGAAATTCGTGACATTGTCTCCCAAGTGCATGAGAAAAGTGTATAACATCTATCCTAAGTTGTAATTTGCTTGCTATCTCAAATTTTTCTCTACGAGATGCCATTATAAATTGTATTTATTATGTCCTAAAAATCTGTGAAAACCCAAAACATGAACTGAAATCTTGAAAATGTGGCTGGAGGCAATGAAATGGCACCATTGATCATCCAGAAACGTCATTCTTATCTAGACGCTAAATCGAGAACACCATTGACTGAGATTTTCTTCATAAGATTGGAAACAAAGATGCAAATACCAAGTTCTCCCTCCTATTTTAATTCAACCCTCTTCTACAATTGAATTCATGACAAATGAAAAAGTAGTGTTGAATAAATAGCGAAAAATATTTATTTTTGAGGTCTTAGTAGAAATAACTAACTTTTAACATTTTGGAATAAAGCACAAAAGAAATTTTTGGTACATCCAGGCATATAAATCAATATATCAATTGATTGTTTATTGTCTTGTTTTTAAAATATAGTCCAAAAATAAAGCCTGCATAAAATGCTTTATGTTTCATGCAAGACATTTCCAAAATCACCTTTGGAAAGTTAACAGTTATTTCTACAACAGGAAAAGATCTTTGGCTTAGTGTGACATCTGTCTTTAAGAACGCAATAATTTTAGTCTTCTACAATAAACACACTCTGCCACTTCTTATTAAAAAGAGTTTTCCATTTCAGCTGATCAGGAGGATTGACCACCATCTCAAAGGAATAGCCCAGCTTCTGGCTAACAAACCTTGATTCTTAACTCTTTGATTTCCTGTGACCATATGAGCTAACTGTGGTGGGTGAATACTCACTGTCTGCTACCAAACTCAAAGTTCAAACTTTAAAGCCCACTTGGCATTAAAAAAGAAAATAAAATCTTCTTCTATTACTAGTCTTTTGGGTTTAAGGAGATTGCCGCATAGTGCTCTAGAGATTCATATTTGTACCTGTGTTGCATTTAGCAGTGTTCATTAGATGGCTTCAACAAGTTTAATTTTATTTTAAAAAGCACTGTTTGTGCAAAGACTAAAAACATGTACATCGGGCAATGCCTGTGGCTCAAAGGAGTAAGGCGCCAGCCCCGTACGCTGGAGGTGGCCGGTTCAAACCCAGACCTGGCCAAAAACCGCAAAAAAAAAAAAAAAAAAAGGCATGTTCATCAGATCATTAGACCAAAATAAAACATGTAATCAATCTGAAAGGAGATGATAAAGCAGGAATTAAAGAGAAATATCAAAGACTAGAGGAAATTCATAACATTGTCTCAAAATTATGTAAGAAAAAGTGGATGTGTTCTATACACTATATACTAAAACTATCAGTTTTAACTTTGTTCACTACTCAGTATATCAATTTTTTCCTCCAAAAGAAGCCATTGTAAATTGCATTTACTATTTTCTACCTGGAAATGTAATTCAGATTTCATAATTTTTAATTATAGAAAAAATGATAAAAATTGAATAATTCCTATTATTTTTATGGAAATCTGTAGCCATTATATGCCAAATATAATGTGTAAATATTTTCTTTTAGCTTATTCTTGGAAATACATATGCTCATGTTTTCTGGGGAATACTTTTTTCCCCTCCTAAGAAACTGTTCAGTATAGAGAATATTTTTTATTTGCCCCCTTTTGTTTACCACAATGTATACTTCACTTTCATCTTACTTGAATAAAAAAAAAAGTTTAGAATTAAAATGTTCCACTTTTCTCTCTCATCTTTTAAAATTGGATTTACAGGTTGTCCTTGATCCTGTTTTTTAAACTATGAATAAAATTGTTAACCTGTTTTTTAAAAATAACTTTGATTCTTTTCTGTGTAGCTTCAGTTTTTAAAACCATTCACTATGCAAACTGGGGTGTATATAGGCTTCAGAACTCAGCTGAGCTACTTCAACAAAAAGTATGAATCAGAGGTGAGTACCTTGGCAAGCAATCAGGTTAAGGAACATTCGCAAGTGATAAGTAACATTTCTCTGCCATTTTTTTCCCTGAACTGGAGACTGTCTCATTTTTAGACTTTTTATTAAAGCTTTTGTAGCTTCTTCATATAACTATGTCCCCATATGAACGTATTTTCTCATAATTCAAATTTCGTTCTGAAAGAATAAAAAACTCATACAGATTTAGAAAAAGAGTTTTGCTTTTATTGTCTTTGTTTTTTTTCTCTGCCCTGTCTCATTCAGACTGAAATTAAGAAGAAAAACTCAAGCCTTGTCACTTCTCCTTCTCTAGCACTTACATAATATCAGTTTTACTTGATTTGCCTAACAGATGCACCAATAAAGGAACACTTTCAGCTCCAAACCAGCTCAAGGTCAAATACATTCTACCCATGGACACTGACTCTGCAGATGCCCGTTTCCCAGGGGGTTTCCAATCACTGAGATGATGTCTATACCTATGTTGATACCTATGCTCCTGTAGCATGAATTTTTTACAAATAAAATAAGTAAACTTGGAACATTCTTTAATAATGCAGGAAAGTCAGTAAAATGTCTGGGGGTCCTTTTCCTTTTGTAAAAAGAATAATCTTCACCAAATAAATAATTATTTAAGTTTCTTTCACACTGACAACCCATGACACTTTGTGTGTACCTCTGTGTCCCCATCCTTATAAAGGACTAGCCATGGGATTTGGGACTCATCCTGAGCAAGGGCAACCTCATCGTAACTAACTACACAGCAATGACCCTGTGTCCAAATAAGGCCCATTCCGAGGTTCTAAGGAGACTCACATTTTTGGAAGAGAGTATTCATTCAACCTGCTGCTCTTAGACTATTTTGGAGAACTCATGGCAAGCACACGTAGAACTCACAACAGTGCTTAATAAATATTTGTTTAAAAAAAATGAATGGATCGTTGAATAAATAAAATCAATAAAGGTATTATGGGATCCAACACTGACTCTAGTCTGGATCAGGTCACAAAAGGCTTTCAGGAAAAAGTAACCTCAGAGTTAATGTCTTTAAGACTAATGAGAAAGAGGACAGGCCCATAAAGGCAGTCATCAGGGAATGTGGGCAAGAGAATGAGTGTGTCAGCTGAGTGGAACATGCATGCAGACACTCTGATCCAAAGGCAGCCCGGGCATTCGGGGATGTGGAGTCAGGCTAGTGTCTGGAGTGTGTCTGACCAAGCAGACGGAAGTGGTGCAGCCTCACTGATGGGAGGTCTTGTGAGGTTCTGTGTCTGTGCTGCACGTCCATGTGGTACACACACCAGTGGCCTTTTGCCTCTCATCCTCCAAGAGCAATCCTTAACCATCCTACAGTTAGCAATAAACGGAGCTTGAGCCCAGTGGTTCTTAACTCTTAGCAAGATGATCAATCTCTTTGAGAATATAATAAAAATGTGAACTCTCCCCTTAGAAAAATGCAGACAATCTCAAACACACATTTTCAGAATTTGAAATATTGGGAAGTGTATGAATTCCACCATAATAATTATCCCTGAGAACTGTTTTACCCCAAACCTGTTGCAGAAAGTGAAGTTCTGAGGAGAAACTATCTTGCTATTGGTCATTCCTGAGAATCTGAGAAATGAGAGAAGAAACTTTCTCAGGAAATGTAGAATTTTACCATAATACTTATGCAGCAGTTTGATCCGTAGTTTTGTATGCTATTGTTTTCAAAGTCAAGGTCTCTTGTCTATATTTGTGAAATGCATCAGTAAAAACAGAAACTACTTCATGGCTTTGTTATGAGAATGAACGAGCTAATACAGATATTGACCTGGAATGTGTCTCAAAAATCTAATGATGATGATGATGATCCCTCTTCATAATTCTCCTAAAATATTAGCTTGCACTAACAAGATCCAAACCACGGGAGCCCAACATGGCACCATTTTCCATACCCACGTAATCAGGTGACGCTCGATGGGCCTTTCTTGTCTTCAGAAAGTCCTATGTCTGATTAAGACCGTGCCAGGGCAAAGACGCTTCCTGAAGAGGAGTTCCGCCTTGACTCACTTCAAACCCACAAAATTGGGATAGAAATGGCCTGGCTGAGAGCCCAGAACTGACCGTGATTTAATCTGGGTGCCCTGTTCATACACCGTCTCTGAAGTCCGTGTTGATGCTATGTCATGGCCTCTGTGCTCTGGACTGTGCAGAGAAGATGGCTTCATATAACACAGGGACTGGTCGCTTCTGCTGGGTCAGAGGAATTCACTTCCTCCCCATTTTCTCCCCTCTGCTCCTCCTTTTCTATCTCCTCCATCTCCTTCCCGCCTCCTCCCTTCTCTACCTTTGCCTCAGGACCCTGGATTCTTAGGGCTAGTTGTTCCGTAGGCTGCTGCACCACCCCCAACATGCACACACCCAACACACACGCACACAACACACACATGCATACCCAGCACACACACACCCAACACACATACACACCTGCACATACCCAACACACACACACACACACACCCAACGCACACATGCACACACACCCAACACATAAACACACACATGCACACATCCAATACACACACACACACCCAACACACATACACCCAGCACACACATGCACACACACATACCCGCACATACCCAACAAATGCACACACCCAACACACATACAGCCAGCACACACATGCGTACACACATGCTCACATACACACCTGCACATACCCAACACAACACACACACACATGCACAGGCACACACCCTACACACACACACACATATACATGCACACCCAATACTTTCCCTCCAGATTTGCCATTTACTGAATCAAAGCGAGCTAACTCTGGGAACACAGAACTGAACCACCTTCCACCACTCCACTGAGAATGGGGTACTTTGAAGGTGGAGAAGGGAGGATTCCCTGGATCTCTGCTATGTGAGACCACATTAACTTGTTATTATAGATGTAGTCCCATAAGTCATAGTCAAGGGCTGGCCCTGAATGACTGGGATGGCACAACCTGTAAGGGAGGACAGATGGCAACAGGGTCCTTAGGACACAATTATAAAATTGTGACTTTGGCTGCAACAGTGGCTTAGATCCTTTGGATAACGCAGCCACAATGCCCATCGCTCTGTGACTCTCTGTGCCAGCCTCCGTAGATTCACCCCTGAGGTCTCCCCAGCACTTCTCTGGGCTCTCAGATACGCTCTTCTTGCATCCTCATGGCATGCAAAGGTTACAAGGGCATAAGGTGCTGGGAGGATGAACAACAGACAACACAGGACTCCAGACCAACCTTGCAAGACCGCAAGGTTACAGAGGTAACCCAGAAGCAGAGGCAGACACAGAGCTGCTCCTTCATTTGACCCACTTTATTATCACCCTGCTCTGCGGCCACTGGCTCTGCTGTAGATACAGTGATGAGCTCAGGACGTCTGCTCCTGGCCAAGTCCCCAGACGTGCAGGGCAACAGCTTGAGGCCGTTCATGTGGAACCCTCCTGGGACACTGTATGACCGCCACTCATCCACTTGGTTGCCAGTCAGAACAAGAAAATTAATTCTACACCATGTCCCCAAAGTCAACATAACTAGACAAAACTGCACAGGAAAATTGCTTGGAGTGTGTTTGCCATGAGTGGGAGAGACTTCACGAGTGTGTAGAAAGAAACGGCCAACACATTGAGGATATTTTGCAAATACTTTGTAAAATTCGTTAATGAACATTTTGTAAATAAAGATAAATATAGCGATGATTTCCCATTCTCCTTCTTATGTATGGTGACTTTGTGACACCCCGTACATTAGGCACTAAACTCTTTGCATAACTCATTATGAAAACAAAACAATCAGCTATTATTATTATTTTAGAGATAAGACACAGGATGTGACCAAGGTTACCCAGCTAGTGAGTGGCACGGCTGAGATGCCAACATAGGTTTTTCTGACTTCAAAGCCTGGAATTTTATGTTTTATTTGCATTTAAATATGTCCACCTGTACTCTTAACTGCTCTGAGGCCAAAAATGCCTGAATCGTAAGTCAATAATTAAATAAGACTTTAAAGAAGGCAACAAGCAGTCAGAAGACCCTTGCTCTATTCTAGATTTTTAAATCGACTCTGCTAATCTCCTTAGACTAACTCGTGGGTGCAACTTCCCTGAGCCCCTTGGAATGCAGTCAGCATCCAGCTGCCAGAACAAGTAGCGTTACCTTGGATGTTGATCATAAAAAAAGAATCAACAGGGCAGAAGCATCAGATTCTATTATATCATATCTTACAAGCAGGAAAACAGAAATTTTCTTTATTATTTTAAAGGGTATACTGTAAAAACTTAATACAATAACTGTGAATTAGTGATTTTCTTTCTCTAGAAAGTAAAGGGATATATTTAAATAACATAGTATAGAATGATACCTAAGGAATCAACCTGAAGATTAATTGCTCTTTTATTCCATGTTTCACAGACTAGAAAAAGAACATCCAGAATAATTGGGGGCTGACTATTAAAATCCATAACTCACCCCTAGAAGTCTGGTGAGGGGTGAGGGGATGAGTTATAAAAAGCACACTGAACTAATTAGGAAAGGGTTGTGCTGCATCTAATTATTAACTTGACACCATGAACTGAAACGCGTTAACACAAAAATAAAATATAATATGTCCTTATCTTAGGCTACCAGTTAACACATCAAACCAAGACGAGAGATGTAATATATAGAAATGAAAAACCCATTCCCTAGGTATTGAAGGATAATTTTTTTGTTCAATTCTCTAATGATACAGCACAAAACTATCCAACTATCCAGGTGAACAATGCCTTTATAACTGTCTTAACAACAGGACAGAACATTTTAAAATCCCTTTTTAAAAACTGGCTCACAGTTTTCAGTAAAATTATTTTTAATATTTGTATATTATTTGTATTCCACATGTGGACACAGATCTATTAGGTTCTCTATTAAGCTAAAAGATATGCTCTATTTTTGACAAAGACGTTGTAAATATCTTCCTCATATCCAAAAGAGTATCTCAGTTTGATGTGCTAACATTTTAGTAGTAACCAATATTTCTGACTATAATAAAAAATGTGGCTTATTGAGCTACTAAATGAATGCTCTCGTTAATTATTTTGGACTTTTATGAAGGGTTGAGATGGTAACTTCTGGTTTTTTCCTCAGCATGTCCACTTTGAAAACGATCCAGATACATAAGAAGAAAACCTTGGTTCTACCAAAGTGATCTTGGAAAATTAATTAGCATGTCCGTTCCCTTTCCCTTGTCAGTGATGATACCTGCTACTTCCAAGGATGGATGAAGGGATCAATTGAGGTAACAAATTTAAAACATGTCACTGGTCCCCGGCACTTAGTAGACAAATGCAAAACGGGGTTTCCCTTTGTTTTTCACCGTTGTCTTCCCCTATGTCTTTATGGACTAGGCCTGTGGTCAGGCATCATGGACAGCCGGACTGGCCACATCCTTTCCAGTTATTCATCTTCTTTTGCCTTCCACTGGTTCTCTGAATTTGAAATGAGGCTTGGTATTCCCCAATTTTTTTATCTTCTCAATGATAAGAAATCAGTTTTCATTAAGGTGGTATTTTATGTGCCATTTTCCAATACTGTGTGAAGTTAACATTTTCTACTTCTATCATCACGAGATTTGTGATCCATTCCGGTTCGTCTGTTTGACTGAGCCTCACAGACACTTCCTCAATCTTCCCCCCCCAGCTTAGTGCGGACTGATAGCACCTTCTGCACAGGGGGCTGGTCTGGCCGTCTCTGCTGACGGGGGTTTCTCGGGGGGCACTCTGTCGTTTGGACCAGAGCATTTTTATATTACGGTGAATAGTCTAACCAAGAAAAGTCACTCTTCACTCACTTTTGGGGAGGCACATGATGAAGAGTTTTCTTATTGTTTTGTTTGTTTGTTTTAAAGTTTTTTAGTTGTTCTAGTTTATACATAAGAACATGTACTTCTCAGATTCCACATTGAAGTAGAAGAAGGAAGAATATGGGTAGTGTGTTGTAAAAACCAGGAGTCTGCAGCCTCCTTGCTCTCCTGTTATAAAGCTTAGGACACCACTATTTAATTATTCTTTTTAAAATTCTTTCTTTAGCAGTCGTTTACTATTATTGACCCTCACTTCAGAGCAACCACACACCCACAGGAGGGAAAAGCACAAGTATATTCAAGTGGGAGGAAGGCGGGGGGGAGAGGAAGGAGGGTGACTGGAGAGCTCTCACCCGATGTGCACAGGGTAAGGGTATATGGTGCACCCCCGGGTGAAGGCCTGACTACAACTTGAACTTTACCTTAGAAATGCCAGCAATGTAACCTAATCATTTGTACCCTCATATTAATCTGAAATTAAAAAAAAGAAGGATCATGCCAATGAAAAAACTGATTAAAGTCCCAAAAGTCATGCTTAGATCTGCCAATGGCCTATGTCAAGAGTGGCAAACTGTGACTCACAAGTCAAGTCCAGTCTATTGCCTGTTCTGCAAAATAGCTTTCCTGGAACACAACAGCTCCCATTTGTTTACAGGCTGTGCATAGCTGTAGTGGTGGAGGTGTGGAGGTGTGACTGAGAACATGGACCTCCAAAGCCTAAAGTATTTCTCATCTAGACTTTTGGGAAAAAAGTTTGGTGACCCCTAGTCTACATGAGATTAGAAAACGTTTCCTTATAGGATTCTGGAGATATAGAAAGCCTTTATCTCATTTTTTAATCCCCTCCTGGAAATAGCTGGAATCGTGACTACTGGGCTCTAGGGTGGGGTATTGTTGACAGACCTGGGAGTGAGACCAAGTCACTCAGCCTCAACAAACAGTTCCACATAGCGGGCAGTCAGTAAATATGACTTCCTTTTTTCTCTACAAGGAAGCTTTATGCTGAAAATATTAACATATAAGCCCTGCTGATGAGGGAGGTTAAGTATTTAAGATGTTAGAGAGAGATCTTTCAGGACTCAACCTCAAGCAAACATTTTTGCAGGTTCTGGTGCTAATGTGTCAGGGTGTTTAATCACTCTTCTGGCATTTACTCAATAGTTCGCTTTCTGATGGTGCTCCAGCTAAATTAATAGAGTCAGTCTGTTTCTATCTTACTTTCACATTGTTCATTGTTATTCTAAAATAGTTCTTACCTTTTATCTGTTTACCCCATAAATTCATATATTCCACTATGTCCAAAATCAAAATAGGTAAATGATAAATAAATAAATAAACTGTCACACTAAAATTTGAATTTCATAGTTTTCTTTTCTGAGATAAATGGGCTTTAAAACAGTGGAATTTTTGGTTTATTCCTTAACTCAAATATACACGTCTCTGCTTTTACTTCTGAATTCAATTTATATAAGAGGCTGCTCTAATGGGTTTGGGTATAACTAGGTATATCTATCACTTTAGCTGATTAATAAAATCTTGACTAATTGAAGGATGCTTAGTAAATTCCTAAATATAAAATTAAATAGTTAGAAAAACATGGGAGAAGTAATATTTTCTTTAAAAAAGCCTATTTGTTTTTGTTTATCCCTAGTAAAAAGAAGAATGTGCCAATAGAGATGGAATATCCTTATTCCACATGCTGGATGAAGGGCACAGTCACGTTCCAGCAGAGTCCTCTACCTTGGGGAATGCACCTGAGCCATTTCTAATCTCTTTGATAAATGTCACTGCAGTTCAAGTTTCAGAATCAATTGGGAAAAATTTTGAAGTGGGGTTTCTCCCAAAGCAGTGGCAGGTCTGCTCTAGACTAGCTATGTAGTAAATCAGAGTTTTCACATTTCATTGCCTGAAACTAACTCAAACTGTCAGAAAGTGGCCAGGTGTAAATCGTGCTGTTAAGATGGAGGCTAGCAAACAACTTGAGCTTCAGGATTAGATACTGGAAAATAATTCAAAGGTCACGCTCTTTAGTAAATAATCAACTAAGAAAAGTCAAAGTTAATGCCAATATTAAGAAGGCTACAATGCCAAGTACACAGATTGTGATAGTAAAATAGTAAATAGTAAAAAGACGAATAGTAATTAAGATTCCAGAATAAATGACATATAAAATTATTAGAAATAATTGTAAATCAATGAATCTCATATGATTTAATAATTTGATACAAATAGTTCCTGGGTATGTGAGTTACCAAGTCTTAGGGATAAAAAGAATAGTAAATATCTTTCATATGATCATGAAATTATCTGAAAGTCTACTGATAGATATAAGTCCTTTTTGATTGCCATTGATTTTTTAATAAACAAAAATTTTACTTTGCTACACCCAAGGCTCAGGTCTCTTCAACTTACTGAGTGATCCACATTTATGGTCTTTCTTAGGGGAAAGCTTACCTGAGGACTAGAATACAAATATTTCTTTCCCCTGGGTAGAGCTAAAGTTTTTCTTTTTTTTTTTGAGACGGAGCCTCAAGCTATCCCCCTGGGTAGAGTGCTGTGGCATCACAGCTCATAGCAACCTCCAACTCCTGGGCTCAAGCGAGTCTCCTGCCTCTGCCTCCCAAGTAGCTGGGACCACAGGCGCCCGCCACAACACCCAGCCGCTTTTTGGTTGCAGCCATCATTGTTGTTTGGCGGGCCTGGGCTGGGGATTCGAACCCGACACCTTAGGTGTACGTGGCTGGCGCCTTAGCCGATGAAGTTTTTCAACAGACGGGAAACATTTAGAACTACAATGAGCCTTGGAATGCATGTGGTCTAAGCTTTTCACTTTAGAAATGCAGATGCCGAGGCCAGATGATGACTGGAGTGACCAGAGGCAGCACGTTATATTCTGGGAGACTGAATGCAGAGAGCCGCGCTTCTGAATCCTGCTACACAAACACAGTCTTACCAGTTGCTCTGTGCTGCAGTTTCTTCCTCAGTATATGACAAAATGTGAATATAAAATATTTTTTTCTGGGAGGGCTTTTGTTTTTTTCTAGCCTTGAGATCCACCACTTCAAAATTGAGCCTTGGAACATCTATTTGTCCTAAAGTTACGATGTTAGATAAAGATACAAATTCTTAGTGTTTTAGAGCAAAAGGCAAGGTCTAAGTACAAGACTGAAAAGGTTTGAAGGTAGAAGCAGTTGGCAGTGTAAGAGCCTGTTTTTCCCTAGGTCTTCACTCGTGCTCCCCACCTTCCCTGCCCATGACATAAAGAACATATAAGCCAAGAGGTGAAGGAGGGATTGGCAAGTAAGTGATCCAGCTCAGAAGCTGATCTCTCTCCTCACTCTGCTATTTCTATTTTTAGAGACATTTAAAGGACTCCTCCTGCCCTCTCTGAATTGGTCCAAACACTTGCTGAAGCCCTTCTTGTTAGACAGAAGAGAGATTTTGCGATGTGGGCTTTTCTCACTGGGGTTAGGTGGTATCGCAGAGTGGTTGTGATTTACATTTCTCTGATAACTGGTGTGCATGCAGAGAGAGAAGAACACTTTTACACTGCTGGTGGGATTGCAAACTAATGGAAAGCCTCTATGGAAAGTAGTATGGAGAATCTTCAAGGAGCTAAAAATAGACCTTCCATTTGATCCTACAATCCCATTACTAGGTATCTACCCAGAAGAAAAAAATATCATTTTATCATAAGGACATTTGCCCTAGAATGTTGATTGCAGCTCAATTCACAACTGCCGAGATGTGGAAGCAACCCAGGTGCCCATCAACACATGAATGGATTAATAAACTGTGGTACGTGTATGCCATGGAATACTATTTAGCCATAAAAACGACAGAGACTTTCCAACCTCTGTATTTACCTGGATGGAGTTTAAGCACATTCTTCATAGTAAAGTATCACAAGAATGAAGAAGCAAATATCTGATATACTCAATACGAATATGAAACCAAAAGAAAAAGAACTATTCACCCATAGGAGAGAAAAATACAAGTATATTCAAGTAGAGGGAAGGGGTAGAGGGAGATGGAAGGAGGGTGGGGGGTGGGTGGGCTCTCACCTAATGGGCACAATGGAACCGCACACAGCACATCCCTGGGTGAGGCTCAACTACAACTTGAACTTTACCTTAGAAACAGAAACAATGTAACGTAATCATCTGTATCCTCATATTAATCTGAAATCACTCAATAAATAAAACCTCAAAATTATTAAGCTAAAATCTTCCAGGGAGAAGGTCTTCAGGCAGGGAGTAATGGGATGATACATTGTTACTTTTCATTAAAATTTCCTTCTTTTGGCTCCATGCCTATAGCTCAGCAGCTAAGGCTCCAGCCACATACACTGGAGCTGGTGAGTTTGAATCCAGCCCAGGCCTCCCAAACAACAATGACAATTACAATGAAAAAATAGCATTGTGGCAGGTGCCTGTAGTCCCAGCTACTTGGGAGGCTGAGGCAAGAGAATCACTTAAGCCCAAGAGGTTGCTGTAAGCTGTGCCACCACAGCATTCTACCCAGGATGACACAGTGAGACTCTGTAAATGAAATTAAATGAAATGAAACAAAATACAATAAAATAAAATTTATTTCTTTTACTATGCCATGTGTTACTCTGACACATGTAATTAATAAAGTTTACTTTAAAATATAAAAAACAAAATAGAACAGAGGTACAGTAGAGATGCATGGGGCACAGGAAATGCTCTCCCTTGGCCTGAGTTTCCCACAATCAACAAGAAGAAACAAAAGAACTACTGACCATTTCCACGCCTGTGAGAACAGACCCAAGGACTGGGGTGAGGGGAGAGCTGTGCACAGGCCAACACCACCAATGGAGACCAGTGGTCAGAAGGAGGAGATTCAGGGCTACCTAAGCTACCCTGGGCATCATGTCCCGTGGTCAGGCAGAATGCCTGGCACCTCTGTAGATGCAGCAGGGTGAGAATATAACGTTCTCAATAGTTAACATTCCACCCTGATGGGTCTGTACCTCTGTGAGGTCCAGTAGAAACGAGGTCACTCACATACTCTTCGTCAACACTTAGTGACATTTCTTAAAGACCCTTCCACATCTTGGGTCACCATCAGAGCTAGAGGCTTACAAGGGCAGGAAAACGAACTAAAATATATGAAAAGTTACTGAATTTGCTTAAACTCACCTGAAAATTCCTAGATTATATTACTTTATCAGACTGATTAGGAGCTTTGAATCATAAAATAAACTGATTGATAAGAAATAAAGTTATAGGCGGCACCTGGGCCTCAAAGGAGTAGGGCACCAGCCCCATATGCCAGAGGTAGCAGGTTCAAACCCAGCCCCAGCCAAAAACTGAAAAAAAAAAAGAAAGAAAGAAAGAAAGAAAGTTATAGTTTTCCTCAAATAAATATTTGAGTATAAAATGGGCACCTGTATTGTTTTCCTAGTACTGCTGTAATAAATAACCACAATTTAGTGGCTTAAAAACAATACAACTTCATTATTTTATAATTCTGGAGCTCAGGAGTCCGAAGTGGGTCTTCTATGTTAAATTCCAAGGCTTGTAGCTGCATTCTTTCTGGAGGGTCTAGAAAAGGACATGTTTCCAGGACGCCTTTATTCCTTATCTGGAGATAGGTCCCTTTCCTCATCTTTGAAGAGAGCAGTGTAACGACTTCAAATCTCTTCCTGTCTAAATGTGGGCCTGAATGTTTCATCTTTTCGTACCCTAAGAATGATACTGACTCCATCTGGATAATCAGGGACAATCCATGATCCTTAACTTAGTCACATCAGCAAAAGTGCTTCTGCTGTGTGAGTAACACATCCACGGGTTCTGGGGATTGGGCTGTGGCCATTTTGGGGGGACCACTGCCCTTCCTATCATGTGTATTCATGTATAAGAGAGCGGGAAAGTGGGGTACTCACACACAGCATTCAATGCAATTACTCAACTTTCTACCCTTTAGGTTAGCAGTTATTACAATCACTTTTTAAACCATAAAATTCTCAATTACTTTTCTACTGCATAAAAGACCACCATGGCTAGAAAAATGAATGTATAATATCTTCGCTTCATAAATATCAGAATTTGAGTATAATTCCTAAGAGAACTGTCACTGGATCCTTATAGTTACTAATTAAAAAACAACAACACAAGACAAACCAAAAAACCTAGGTTCATCATGACATCAAGAAAAATGCGGACCCCCCCTTTAGCCTGCCATCTCCGTGCCCTCACTACCAAGCCCCAGCCTGCTTCCTTAAGCTTTCTAACCCACTCTTTCTCTTCATTTCTCCATCCTGATGCAACGTCCAGCTTTATTAACTCACTTGCTATTCTCAAAAAAACACTCCCCTCCTGGCTTTGTTTATGTTCAGCCCTCCGGTGGAAAGACCCTTTACCAGCCCTCAACTACTGGCCATAGAACACCCTCCTCATCTTTTAAATCTATAGCAAGCCTTTTCTCTCTCTCTCTCCCCCCTTTTTTTTTTTTTTTGAGACAGAGTCTCATTATGTTGCACTGGGTAGAGTGCTGTGGCGTCATGGCTCACAGCAACCTCAAACTCTTGGGCTTAAGCAATTCTCTTGCCTCAGCCTCCCGAGTACCACTAGCCTTCCCCAGAGTTTCTAAATTGAGGTTCACCTCAGATTAAATTGATTTCTCCTTTCTCAACTCATCATCTACAGTTTTTATGATTCTTTAGAATTTTCCTTCATATACTTTGGCCTGGTTAGTCACTTCATCATGAGATTGTGAGTTTCTGGAAGTTATAGACACAGGTTCACTCATCTTGAGGTAAATACCTAACGTATATTAGCTGCTCACTAATTATTTCTTGATTTGAGATGGAAGATGATGCTCTTGGGCTACCAAAAAAAAAAAAAAAATGCCAGAAGACATGAAAAAAAATACCCAGAAAAGACAAAAGTTAATACAGCCTAATGAACAGAATACAAATATGAAAGTTCTGTATTTATCAACACACAAATAAAAAAGAAAGATTTTCTATTTTTCATCTTTTTTCCAATTCTTAATGCGATAAAGTAAATGCTACCTTTTTATGCTGGAAGATCCCAAACAAATAACTAACATAGTTCTGATGAAAGTTTTGATTCTAAGCTTTAAAAATTAGTTTATGTCATTTCCCAAGTCACTGTGCCCAAAGGCTTTGTAGTGAAGGATACAATGTAAAAGGGCCGTAAAATACAAATAAACCAATGAAATTACACCAGTGTGTAACAGGAGACAGATGAAAAAAGAATCTGCCTCAGAGTCCCTGCTGGTAAACCTGGGTACAACAGAGGAAAGCCACCTTGAACCAGAGGGCAGAGAGATGCAGCAGTAGGCACACGAGGACTGAAGCAGGGTCTGAACGACCCCACGGCTGACACCTGTCACCCTGCCCATTAATGGGATTCTGTCTGATTCGCTAGAAAAGTCAGGCCTCTCGACCAGACCAGGCATCAAGATGAAAGAGCCCAAAATATTGGAAATAAAATGGAAAGTGAAGATCACCTTTTTCTGGGGGGGAGTGAGGGGCATTGATTAAGCTTTATGCCAGGTCCTGGAGATTAGTTTCCCAGTTCTCTGTGTGAAAGATACCTGGATCCACACCAGGGTCAGTGAAAAATACCTTCGCAAGGACTCCTGTTGGCCGGGGACAGCAGCAGCACACGGCCGGCTGTTTATGAGTGAGGATAAGAACCTGCAGATGGTCCCGTGGGTGTTGTTCACGTGTCTGTCACAATGCGCTCAGCTCTCACCTCCCTCTGTGGAGTTTCTGTCCCTGCACCATGTTTGGTCCAGGAACCACTAGGAAGAGGACCAGATTTCATTCAAGTCTGTTTCTAGAAGTTTCTATCTATTCCTTCCAACTAGAAATCCAGGTCTAGAGTGGGCAACTACCTAGATGGTGTGAGATACTATTTCCAAATAGAGCTTCCACGTACACATCCAATAGCTTGAAAAGAAGGACTTGATACCTTTAGAAAAAAATTATATCTTGCATTCTCAGGGCAAACACTTCTTTCATAGCTCTCTCTCTCTCTTTTTTTTTCTGACACAGAGTCTCATTATGTCACTCTGGGTAGAGTGCTGTAGAATCACAGCTCATAGCAACCTCAAACTCTCAGGCTTAAGTGATTCTCTTGCCTCAGCCTCCCAAGTCGCCGGGACTACAGGCACGTGCCACAATGCCCAGCTACATAGCTCTCTGTTTTAATGGAAAATATCAATACCAGTTTAGTTTTATAATTATAATTGTAATTTTTGTTATGTTTTTTCCTTTGCATATATACTTAATAGTGAACATTCTTAATACAATGGGAATTTAAAACTTCATGAGATAACCACTAATTCCCAGAAAAGAAAACTTGTTCTCCAAAGACATTAAAACACTACAATTCTATGCTGCTTTGAGGTAAAAAAGAATATACACAGAGTTTTACTGCTACCATTTTCCAAGGAGAAAAATAAGGCAGTATCAAAACCCACAGCATATATTTCTAGTCTTTTTTTATAAATAATATGTAACATTCTTCTTAAAATTTTTTTAAAAACTTCAGATCAATATGAAGGTACATACAACTGAGTTACACTGTTTGAATTTGTCTAAGTTGTAATTGGGTCCTTTTAATAGGCATTTGATCTACTTTCAAATTTTATTTTCCTAAGGTATTTCCAATGATTCTATAAAAATAATCCTTCTGCGTCACTGTGTGGACCTCACCTCACTGGGTTTTGTATAATGCTACTTTCTCACACCATCCTGAACGTAGCACACTGTTTTGTGAGTTTGAAAAACGTTGTATTAAATACGTCTTAATTTATTGACAATGAGATTTTCAACTTGGACAGCAATGAGGAAAAAAAAACTGGTCAGAGTTAGTCAGGATTTCGGTAACAGAAAGAGCTGTGAAAACACATTTTATATAATTGATTCATATATGTTCTTTCCTATTTCATTGATACAGAGGTGACAAAGCACACTAATTAGTAATACTGTGCTTTCCTGAGAGACAATGTGTTGAGGTCAATGATAAATTACTCTCCAACACACATACTTCATGAAATGATTACTGTTGGCTGGGCATGGTGGCTCATGCCTGTAATCATAGCACTTTGGAAAGCTGAGGCAGGAGGACTGCTTGAGGTTAGGAATTTGAGACCAGACTGAGCAAGAGGGATGCCCTATCTCTACAAAACCCAGAAAATTTAGCACGGACTAGTTCTGCTAAAATTCTAGACTATCTGCTAGAATAGTCTACTGTAGAACAGAAATAGCACTATGGGCACATGGTGGCACACGCCTGTGGTCTCTATGGGCACACGGTGGCACACACCTGTACCTCAGATGTGCTCACTCTGCAACTGAGGCATCAGGATCGCTTGAACCCCGGAGTTTGCAATTACAATAAGCTATGATGGTACCGCTGCATTCTAGGCCGGGTGACAGAGACCCTGTCTAAAATATAATAATAATTGTTGTGGATAAAGTATTCCTCTATTAAAAGACATTTTATATTCTCTTTCTTTTCACATATTTCATTAAGCAACAGTTATCTCAATTGGTAAGGAGACTAATTCTCAAAGCTGGCATATAACCACAAATTTGAAAAATTAGTTACATATTTGGTATAGCAATGGGAAAAGTATTTCTTCTAAAGAAAATAAGTAGATTATTGTAAGACTAAATAGGTTTAGGCCATACAGAAAAAAAAGCAAAAAGAATCATTAATGCATGAGAAGGACCCTAGCACATTGTTTTGGGAGGTTGAAATATGTTGTACTAAATATATCTCAATTTAGTGACAATGAGATTTTTCAACTTGGACAGGAATGAGGGAAAAAAACTGATCAGAGTTAGTCAGGATTGCTGTAACAGAAAAAGCCGTGAAAACACATTTTATATAATCAATTCATATATGTTCTTTCCTATTTCACTGGCACAGAGGAGAAAAAGCACACTAATTAGTAATATTGTGCTTTCCTGAGAGACGGCGTGGTGAGGTCAATGATAAATTACATTTGGGAACAAACTGCCAAGCACTTCATTGCTTTCATGTTTATCAAATAATGGATATTGAAAAAACTGTATATCAATGTCCATTTAAACTACTAAATATCCAGGAAAGAATTTTATGTGAAAAATATAAGCTATTGATTCCTCCCAAAACATAATGAACTAGGCTAAACTAGAAAAGAGAAGACGATATAATGTATATAATACTGCAGCTAATTTAATTTGCAAGAGAAATTGATAATGCCCACTGAAATTCCATATCCCCCAAAATAGCTCTTAGATTTCATCTGATGGACTAAAGCTTTGCTGCGTGACTTTGGGCAAGTCCATTATATTCCTGGACATAAATTCATTGACCAAGACATTATTTACCCTAAAAATTGTGAAGTACCTACAAACTTCAAAGGAGTAATTGTGACCCCCAAGACTTGCCTCCTTCTGCTCTGTTTTGGATTATGCAGATAGCTTCTAGCATCCTTGACATAAAAGTGACAACTGCCTGCTCAAAGTCCCTGATGGCCGTCATGTCCTGTGCCTGTTCATTAAATTGAGCCCCAGCACAGCTGCATATTCCACCCCCCCACATTTAAATGCTCCAACTGCCAATACGACATAGCCAATTTATAGACCATGATAGGACTTGAAAAGTGACATTGCAACCAGACACACGGGAAGATCAATGTGTCCTGGCAGGAGAGATTTTACCACTGACATTACCTGGCACTGCCGGCGCGCGGTGTTCTTGACAACCATTCCGACTTTGTGTCCATTTTATTATGTTGTTATGTTCTCTGCCGACACTAGGGCTCATTCAGGCCCGCAGTGAGCTCCTCTCCTCCCTGCCCACTCCCACTCCCACTTCCCTGCCCAGCGTCTGTGTTCCAGAAGAAGCATTCTCATTTTCAATACAGTCATATGATACTGCTGCCTTAACTTTAACTATCAGAGGAAACATGAAGAAAGAGGAGAAGCTAACAGAAAGGTGGTCTGTCTAGGTCACCACTGTGGGGACGGAGACGCAAGTCCACGGACCTCCTGGGAAGTGCAGGGAAGGCCTTTTAGAATCGTCCAGCCCGATCATGGGAGGCACGGCAGCTTCTACACTGACCTGTGGGGGCTTGTCCCAGGACAGTCATAACTAAGTCTGTTGGATTTCTTTTCCTTTCCTTTCTTTAGTTCCTTAGAATTTAGTGTTAGTTATAGCAGTAGCAATAGTAATAGTTTGCCATTTTTTGTCCATGCAGCTAAAACCAGACACGGGCTAAGGGGATATGATGTGACGACACTCTGCATCAGACAGGGCTTTGATCTGGCAATGTTCACAAAGCCTCACAGTTTTATGGTACTTAATGTACTTACCTTTAATTTTCATGGTAACCCTATGGAGTTGGTATTTTCATCACCACCACCATCTTCACATTAGAGAGGGAAACTGCTCTCCTCAAATCAATACAACTAAAATTGGCAGCAATGACTTGACCTCATATGCGTTGCATTCTCTACATTTTCTTCTTTATACAGAAGAAGAATTTTTTTTTAGAAAGTATTGTATTTTTTTAAAGAAACAAGGCTCATATTGTATCTGTGGTTGCTTGGCATGTTCATCATCTATAAGCATTCTGTTTAAACAGGTAAAAAGTAATTGAAAAAAATAGTGCTGTATTGATTTCTGGGTATTAATTATAAACAAAATAAAGGCAAATAAAATATATATCAATTGATTTGACTTGCTATGATCTATATCATTGTCTGAATTGTAAAGTGTTAGCCAGCCTCTAAGACAGATTTCTAAGAATTTCTCATGCTGACGGCGCCCGTAGCTCAGTTGGCAGGGCGCTGGCCATGTACACCTAGGGTGGCAGGAACTGGCCTGAGCCTGCTAAACAACAATGACAAGTGAAATCAAAAAATAGCGGGGTGTCGTGGTAGGTGCCTGTAGTCCCAGCTACTTGGGAGGCTGAGGCAAGAGAATCACTTAAGTCTAAGAGTTTGAGGTTGCTGTGACCTATGATGCCACAGCACTATACCTAGGGTGACAACTTGAGAATCTGTCTCAAAAAAAAAGAATTTCTCATGCTCGTATTCAATGCTACCCTCCCACACTGAATAGGCTGTCTGCGTAACCAAGTGAATACTGCAGAGGGGTACAGTGTGACCTCTGAGGCAGTGATGAAATGCAGCCTTGCTCTGTTCCATCACGCACTCTGGAGCAATTTATCCTCTTTGTGGTAAGGATGTACAAGCAGCCCTATGCATATGTTCTATTGACTAGGAACTGAGGCCTCTGGCCAACAGCCAGCACTAATTTCTAGGAATGTGAGTGAGCCGAGGGATCAATCCTCCAGGCCCAGTGAAGCCTTTATATGAGTACACCTTCATGAACCTGACCAGAACCTCCACTCCAGCTAGGCCTTTACTCCTGACTAGAACCTCCAGTCCAGCTAGTCCTGTACTCCTGATCAGAACCTCCAGTCCAGCTGGTCCTGTACTCCTAACCACAATCTCCAATTCAGCTGGTCCTGTACTCCTAACCAGAATCTCCAATCCAGCTAGTCCTGTACTCCTGACCAGAACATCCAATCCAGCTAGTCCTGTACTCCTGACCAGAACCTCCAGTCCAGCTGGTCCTATACTCATAACCACAATCTCCAATTCAGCTGGTCCTGTACTCCTCACCTACAGAAAATGTACCCAATAATATATGTATTATTCTAATAGTACCACCAATCCCTAAAGTTAGTCCAGTAAGCCTGTACAAATATTTCTTGGGTGGTTATATACTGAGAATTCCAAATACAAACCTTAAGGCACTTGGTCTAGAGGGATAAATAGGAAACAACTTATTTTAATAAAATAACATAAATCATGGTTTGATTATGTTAAAGAAAAACAGGTATTCATGTGTGTCTAAGAGGAGTGTCTGAAGCATGGTCTTTCTAATGTATGCTTCTGCGTGACGGTAAGCAGCAGGCCAAGTAAACTGCACTGAGAGACACTTTTTAGCATCACACACAGAGCAGACATCTCTAGGAGACCTAGATCATGTCACCTGTACTTGAATAACTTTATCAAACAGAAGAATATATAATATGTCTCGGGGATGAGCAGAAGGAAGGGCTAAGACAAGCAGCCAAAACCTTCTAACCATTTCAATAAGCGGATTCCAGTATTGCCAGGTGCCAAGAGGCTGCAAATGGAAACAGTGGAGGGGTATCTCACAGGTGGTTTTGGCACTCACCCAGATCACCTGGAAAGCCCTCAAAACACCTTTTCCTGATGCACGTATCTGGAGAATTCGGTTCATGTGGTATTCATCTATACTAGTATCTCTAGCTTAGTGCTCAAGGGAAAGATGTCCTGGGCTTATGAATACTAACTATGGGCCTAGCTCCAGGCCACATGCTCTGGGGACGTGGTAGAGAAGAAAATCATAAGCTTATCATCTTTAAAAGTGACCCATGCATTCACATACTCCTGCACCCCATCACACAATCTGTTAGGTTGTAATATTATTTGCATATGTATAAGTAATAAAATAAAAAGACTACTAAAAGAGAAATAAAATGCAAAGCATATGTAAAATGCAATACTTTGTGGGACAGAGATTTTTAGAGCCGATCTGGAAGTTTAATGTGATGTGATCCATTTTAAAAGGTAAGAAATCCTGCAAGGTCATGGCAGTGGAAGCCACAGCACATTTCTCTCAGTTCTGTGTCCTTGATAACGCTTTAACATTTCTCACACTTTTAATATGTATTTTATACTTCTAACCTTTTGTTGCTATCACAGATCTGCTGTAAGTTAAGTAGGGTAATGAGGATGTATGAAACCGAGAACCAAGACAGGGAAACCAATGATAAAAGAGAGAAAAATCACAAAATGTGGGTGTGAGGGCATTTTTCAGAAGACAAGAGTGACTTTCTTAAACTATTTTTTAGCTCCCTATCCACAGAGCTGTGGCTGGACCAAGACGAGACAGTCAGTGACTTAGAAGGTCCCAGAGAGATGAAGAAGTCTTTGGAATATTCTTACATCACGTCCTCCTGGAGGTTGCCTTTCCCAAGTATCTATCAGGCCCAAACTCGCCTGGGGATGTTCACTGACAGGGCGCTGGGCCAGTGGCCTCAGGTACAAAGACTGAAGTTCTGGGCAACAGGAGAAAATGGAGGCAGGAAGATTCATAGATGTCCTTCAGGCCAAGAAACCGTCCTCAATAAAACAAACCGAATCATATTATTTGCAACACTCACCATGTGGTGAAATGCAAAGGGCTATCAATTCAAGTAGTCAGATGTCACGAGTCCGTCCACCAGTATCTCACAGGTTGCTTTTGTGGTATCCAAGATTTCTCTCACTTCCTAAACAGGGCTTCTAAAATGAACAATGGGCTGAAGAAATGAAAATAAAATTCTGGCACAGCATTTGACACAAACACAAGACTCATCTAAGAGTCACTCTTGCAAAGAAACACAGCATTTCCTATGAATGGAAGTGGCAGAGCATTTTCCCCGCTGGCCAATCTGATGATCCCCTGCTCTCATTCTGCTTCCCTCTTTGCAGCTGCATTTCCCGAGCCTGTTGTTTGTAACTAAGGAAATCTCTTAATCTTTCTTTTAAATAAACCTCCTGAAGGTTTAGGTCACATTAGCGGGTGGAGGATTTCACGGTGGCTGATTTCAGTGCTACCCTTATCAAAAAAATCACAGAACTCAAGTCTCTCACGTCTCGCTCCACTCAGTTTGTCTCCGGAGACTTCTCCCTGGATGAGCATAGCATTTTTAGAGATGTGTGCAAAATCTCCTCGGTGTCCTAATATCTTGCTTATTAGAGGTCGTGTGCTAATTAGTCATGTGCACCATCCATTTCTCCCACATTCGTTTTCCTTTTGTCTCTGTTGGTGTCCATCATAGATTTATTACTTACATCTTATCTCTAAGCTCATGCTTCACATTTTGAAATACTGAATAACAAAGGCCCACCAGCAACTTCATTAACCACTGAAATATTAATAAGCCATTTGAGTCTACCTCGTGTGGACAGTTTCTTTAGTCTGGCTACTTTTGTTGAAGATTTTGTATGATGCTGAGTCACTCTATATTTAGCAGTCTTACTTTAAACTCATAGGAACCTTCCCACTGGAAAGGAGCCCTGTGAAAGCACAGTGCTGCCCTCAGCCTCCCCTTGGAGGAGCCTGAATCTGAAACCCGTCCTTACCTTCCCCCTAGAAAAATGGCCTGAAAAATCCAAAGAGCAATGTGGTCCTACTGAACCTCAAGAATGAAGCGCTGGGTGGAAGCGGGGGGGTGAAGCCAGAGCCAGGAGGAGGTGAACACTGGGGGTACTGCCCCGCCAGGGCAGCCCATGGAGCCATGACCGAAGTCCAGAGCACCAGCTACTGCCATGTTGTCAGCAGAACCTCCGCAGAAGACAAGCCTTGGAGCAGATCAGAACTAAGGTATCAGGAAGGCAAAGACAAAGTTGGCATGTCCTGGAAAACTGGTATAAATTAAGGTTACCCTTAAACGCAAAGGTCTCCCACATTTTCACATAGGTACAATTCACTGTAGTCCAGAATCTGACACTCTTCCTCACTGGTGTGAGAACTCTCCTTAAGTCCTCAAGGAAAACGGTCGTTTCCTTTTCACAAGTTCCGATAGCCCCTTTCATTAACTGATTCCACAGACTTCCTATGCGCCAGGCCAGGGCTGCATCACAAAGGCAAAGTGCAGGTGAAGTAGACAGGATCTGTGCACACACAGAGCCTAGAATCTATAAGGAAGAGAGATGCTGCTCAAAGGAAATAAAATACTAAAATGAGAAGGTAATCACTGTGCCACGGAGAGGTACCTGGCCCCACCTTGTTATGATGCCACACAGGAATTGGGTCTGGTCAAGGAAAGCAGAAGAGGCTTCCCTGGGAAATTTCAGCCATGATCTGCCAAAAGGATGAACTTTAACTAAGGAAAAAGTGCAGGCAAGAAAAAAGAAATGTGTCTGGTCCTGCAGTAGTCAAGGTTCTGCTGACCAACTAGGAGAGTCCAAAATGTCTGAAGCAGAGACCACGGCGCTGACGGTGAGCGGCGAGTTTGGATGAGGTGAGACCCAGGGAGGGCCTCGCAGGCCGTGCCCAGGACTTCCCTCTCCTTCTTGGGAGACACCAAAAGTTACAGCATGAACGTCAGGTCACAAACAGGGTCGTGAAGAAAACATTACAGTTTTCAGCATTCCATCTTGATGTCTGCTTTAAGGCCATTATCCCAGAGGGTGAATACTGACTCATGATTAGTTTCCAGTAAATTCACTCAAGTCATTGTTCTCCAGTCAAGGTTTCTTTGTGCCCATTCCCAGAGCTGAACCCACTCCTCAGGCGTTCTCTGTTATCAGCTGCGTCTAGGGGAATGAACGTTGCTCCATCTTTCTTCATCATTAAGGACATCCCATCACCACTGGTGTGTCCACCCTGAAGACCAGTTACAAATCCAAAAGGGCAAATGACAGGGGACAGAATGAAGGACATGGAAACGTTATCCTGCTAAGTGAGGCTTTTAAATGTGGCTATTAATAACATAAGATTTTCCCCACAAAACGGATCAGTCTGAATGCTGTGCAGATAACGGGCTGGAGAGAGAATAGACCGAATCCAAAGGGATCACATAGGATATTCAGGTTTGCAGATGACAGTGGCTTGAACCAGGGTGGTGGGGATAAGATGGAGATAGGGACATGGATCATAGCACATTTATTGGATAAAAACCACAGGATTTGATGAAATAGTTGGATATTGGGTTGAAAGTGGGGTGACCCTCAGCTTTCTGATTTACACAGCTGGATGCGTGCCGGTGCTATCAGACTGGTGAAGGAAGATCTGGGGGAAGATCCCAAATTGAATTTAAACATGTGGAATTTGAGATCCTGTGAGATATACAAGAGATTATTAAATAAATAGCTGGTCCTGTGTAATGGATGGAAATTAAAAGGAGAAATCTGAGCTGAAAATATAAATGAATGAGACCTCTGGATGTAGATCCTGTCTGAAGCAATACATACGTGTGAGCTGTTGGAGGAAGAGTCTACAATGGGGAAATAACGCAGGGCTGAGCTTCTCTCTAACTCAGAGATCTTCTTCCTTCAGCTCAGAGTCCCAGGGGCCTCTGTATGTGGCCATGTGCATGAGACCAGGTGGCCCAGAAAGGGCAGGGATGGACGATCGGGAGCCTGGGCCAGGCAGGGCCGGCTAGGTGGGACAGAGGCTCCCCAGTGAGGGGGTGGCCAGGACAGCGGGTAGCAGGGAGGGGCCTGATTGGATATTCCAGGGTATTGTTTTGCATAAAGACGTCACTATTGCTTTCTAGAGTTTAAGCATAAATAAAAGAATTAAAAAACATTTATATATACAGAATTAGTACTACCCATGTACAATGCATGCCCTAATTTCTCCCTCAAAAATTTGAGCACAAAAGTGTGTATTATATGTGGCAAAATATGGTACATAAGGCAAAAATTACCACAATGATATTTGTGATTCAATTATGAAACAAAAACCATGAAAACCCCACTGTACTGAAACAGAAGTTGACCCGAGTCCATTAATAAGGGTTAAATCTGCAATAGATTGGAGGAGATTTAACTTCTAATACCAAATGGACTGTCAAAGACAAAGACAAATGTCATGACTGCATGTTTTTTCTTTATATGCCAAAAAATTTTCAATTTTCCTCTTACAGGCAGCAGCTATCTCTGGCTACATCACGGTACCTAATCATTAAAAATTTTTACAAACAGAGTTGGGTCCACTATCCAGCACCCCAGAAGAGGGTGCCTCTGCTGCAGACTGCAGGGGAAATGCCGAATCCTTGCCCCTGACTGGCCCCCGTTATAGTCTATCCAGAATGGAAAGTAGGCCTAACTTTCACAAACTAACTCACGTACCGTCCACAGAGGGAGGAGCTCCTTTCAATTTAAAATGAAAAGGACTCTGAGTACTGTAAATAATGGAAAATATAGACATTCAGAAATAAGCCACAGATAAATTCCAGTGTTTCTTTGTATGAACAAAAAGGGATGCTAGGATTTGGTATAAAGGCTGCTGCACAAACAGCTCCACCTGGAGACAGTCAATCTTCTCGTCGGAAGAGGAGCCGTTAGTAACTGCTGCATCTCACTCTCATGATTTCATTTATTTCCATTTTTATTTATAGCTTGAATATGGGAGACTTGGGTAATAGAGACTCTACTAGATCTCATATTTTGATCTTCTTTTGCATTTATTTAAAAAATGGAAAGCTCCCAGTTATTATGGCTCTCTGACTTTTGCAATTTAAATTAAAAACACTGAAAATAAGGACTTCCCAAGTCTAGACTGTAGTTATATTTAATTGAGCTTTTCCTCATGCTTCTCTAAGCTAGACTATTACGCTTAGCAAAAAGCTTAGTAGCATAATTACAGTACTGAGAAATATTTTCCATTTTTTCCCCTAAACCAATATCCTTACCTGGTACATTTCAAGATGAAGACGCATCAATAAATTACACAATAAGATGACTATTAGGGATTTTGTTAGACTTCAGAAAATCAGAAAAAAAATAACATCTGTTTTAGACTGTACTCCATTGATCTTTTCAATGCTCAAAGGCACATCTCCAAAATTTTTGAAAATGTTAAATTATTTTGTAAAGTCCATTTTAAATATATAATGATGAATCACAAATAGATATGTAAATACATATTATACATAATACATATAACATTAAAATAACTAAAGTTATAAATATTATCTTCTACTAAAACCCCAAAATATTAACCCACTTCAAAATTTATACCTGGTTCTTTGATAATAATGCTGCTACCCAAAATACCCTCTCTACTCCTGAAAAATTACTAGAATTACTATGTCTGGGTTTCTGAAGAGTAGGCTCTCTCCTCGGGGTTATTTTCTCTCGCTAACAAATGTGTTAAGTGTCAACACTGCCAAGCTGCTTTTTGTTGTTAATGTTTAATCTTTGAAAACGTGTCTTCTCCAGACTTCTAGCCAGCCAGGTTTGTCTTCTGTGTACCACCCCTATCATCTCAGTCCCCCTCAGTGTGAAGAGCGTCCCTGCCACGTTCCATTCATGTTCGGACTCTTCTACACAAATATTTTAGATTGAATTATATCTTGTTTTCCTCAAATATAAAAGAATCCATAAAACTGTTTCTACCAGTTTCTTGTCTTTAATGAGAAATTACAGAATTCTCTGTGACATCTATTATAGTATCTCCTGAACTGTTGTCCAGGAGCAAATTTAAATTTTTTTTTAGTTACAATTTTCCTCATGATAACACAAGTAAATTTTAATATTCAGGACTTCCAAATAACTATCATTTGAAAAACTGTATTAATTATATAATTACTTGCCATAATTTAAAGTATACTTTAAATACATAAAGTATGGTAAAGTATACATAAAGTATGATAAAATATTTTAATTTTTATAGCATGAGATTAATCTTATAATCTATTTTGTTCACAGAAACCATCAAACATTCAACCGAATTTTTATATTGCACTAGAGTATTTTTAATTGAGAGAACCTAGGTCAGTTTAAAGCATTCCAATACTTTCCACAGCATGAATTTTATCAACAGAGTCAGTCCACTTATATTTAGTTCAACCTGTCACTTTTAAGTTTTTGACTTATTTAATTTGTGCCTACCAATGGATAGTAGAACCTATATTTCAATATAAAATACCACAATGTAAAAATGGGAAAAAGGCATGGTTATGGCCAAAACCAAGTAAGTATCCAATTTTCCCAATAAGATGAACTTAAGATGCACATATAGGTTTTAACTATAAAATAAAGCAGAATTAACCCCAGAAATCTCAGAACTTGAATTGATATAGCCAACAGAGGATGTGTTTCATACAATCATAGTAAGCAGAATTTAATAGTTTTTGATTTATTATTTACAGGGATGGGCTCAAAAGCAGCTGTATTATTACATACCTTAAATACCTTCTACTGAATAGGCTTATCAAGATACTAACATGGTAAATAAATTAAAAGCTTGTGTTGTAATGAAATGTATTTTCTTCAAAGTAGTAACATACTAAATAAAATAAATGTCTCAAAATATATCCTCACCTTAGATACGATTCCTAATCTTTCTATGAATACAGTCAACAAGATAACATCAGACATTTAAACATGGTTCTGGTGGCATAGGGTTCAATGTATTTTTACTGCTACAGAGACTATTTTTTAAAATTAGTTGATCAATAGTTATGTGCAGTAGTTGACAGGGAATGTTTCTGGTGCATTGTTTAAGAGAAACACAATGATTTTTCTGTGCCTTAGCTTGTACTATAGTTTAGATACTTCACAAAGATTCTTGATCTCCATTAGAAGCCCTATGTACAGATGAAATTCCAAGTTAGTCTCCCTTAATCTTTTCTTTCTGGACACACAACTGTAAGCCTGTACTATTCTTTCCTCTAGCTCACATTCTTCCTCCTCAGTTTATCTGTGCCTCTACTATCTTCCCAAGACTACGTAGTACCTCCAGCTTAAATACAGTATGTACTTCTGAACACCGTCTCAATTTATTCACAGACCGGCCCAAGACAGACACTTACATGAATCTTTTCCATCCTTTGAACTGCAAATCAAAATTCACATTTTTCAGAAGTGTTTTAATGATGAATCCTAGATATTTTCAATCTACAAGTATAACCCCTACTATTTTAAATCAACATCTATGTTTTTGCCACTCATATATTTGTTTCTTTTCCTTCTTGTTAATAAATTTGTCAGGAAATTATTAAGAAAAAAATCCCTTACAAATATCCAAAATTTGGAACTCTGAAGTGAACATTGTGTTACTTGTTGGCCATGACTGAGAATGATACATGGGTTTCATTCTGCTGAGCCTGGAAATTTACTAGAAACCAAAAGTAAGCGTCTGAAATTGGTTCCTTAGAACAAAAGGACATGAGAGCAGTGAAAATGTGATAATGTTTAATAGCCTCGCTAGTTTAGCACATGATCAAGTCCCTAGATTGTAATTTATAATCAAAACAGTTGGTGGCACCTTTGAAGCAATTTTTTGTTTCACTGTATCCATGTTGCCATCAACTGTTAGACAGTTACATTAATACAAAATTTCTGCATAACTACATTGGTTTAGAGGGAATTTTCTGATGTTCAGGTGATCTTATTTTAATATAACATCTATTTATTATACACTATGAAGAATAAAACAAAACAAAACAAGAATAATAGAAAGTGTGTCCCAAATAATGGTACTTATTACCCAGATAGTTTTGCAATGTTTTTAGCCTGATGAAAGTTTTATTTCCTTCCAAAAGCAAATCAGGAGTGTTTTTGAAATAACATTTTTTACCCAGACACAATATCAGAGTCAATAAAATAGACATAACGACGTAAGAAGTGTCAAGGAGACTGGATGCAACTTCTTAAACGTTGCCAATCCTCTTTGATCCTCTTTCCTGCGAGGCTGTTAACATGGCTTAGATTTCCTACAAGAGAAAGTTATTCTCTGGGTTAAAATATTACAAATTTAGTGTAATCCCTTAAAGGGCAAGTATCCTTGAAAGTGTAATATATTCACTATTAACACAAAGATACAAAGGACTTTAGTGAGAATATAATCGGTGATCGCATAAATGGATTTTTGTGTAGCTTAATAACTTTTGTTCAGGCTGTTGAGAGATTATTAATCTCACTTTTTTCCAGAATGTGAAACCAAATGTTGCAAACATCTCACAAATGAAAAACATACTTGATAAATCTGTACTGAGAACGCAGCTTTCAGGGGCAGCCAAGTGTGCTCCCCACGACTGTGGGGTTTTATCTATCCACTTCCCAAAGTTCTGAAAGTCAAAATTAGGAGAAGCAGTTGGGACTATATGTTCCCTTGGAAGACACACAACATCAAAGATAAACAAAGCTGGACACCAGGTAAGTTGATAAGGAGCGACTTTAACTGGTAATATAACACTGCAGGAGGGAGAGGCCCACTGTGCACTGAGCTCAGTTTAGGTTTGCACAGAGCGACGTGACAGGCGATGAGGCATTTTAAACAGGAATGAGCATTCAATGGGGAGGAGAAGGGGAACTGGAGGGGCTTCAGTACAGTCAGGAAAGTTAAAAACTATAAAGGGTTGGTGAGCGTCAACACTAATTAGGCCAACTAGGTCTGCTACCTGGGAATGATCTCAGTTGGGATCCCATCCCGCCCCCATCACCACCACCCGCTAAATGGGAGACAGAGGCCCTATCCTTCCTGATGGCTACATAGCTTTCTAAGACTGGCCTTCAGGTCTTTGGGAAAAAGTCCCTAGCTGGAGGGGACACATATACATCTCAAAGAGACAGAAAACAATGCACAGCTATAAGCGGATTTAGTAAATGCACTAAGAAAAGGAGGTCAGGAGCCTATCTCTGCTGTTGGCTAGAAAGCACAGCAAATTGTTTTGACAGCCCTGAGTTTTTCCAGAGAGGGGGGTTGGGGTGTCCTTCCTCAGAATAAGACCTGGGTTAGGGAGACTGGGGTGTCCTTCCTTGGGATGAGGCCTGGGTTAGAGAGACTGGGGTGTCCTTCCTCAGAATAAGAACTGGGTTGGAGAGACTGGCGTGTCCTTCTCTGGGATAAGGCCTGGGTTAGAAAACTTGGGGTGACCTTCCTTGGGATAAGACCTGGGTTAGAGAGACTGGGGTGACCTTCCTTGGGATAAGGCCTGAGTTAGAGAGACTGAGGTTTCCTTCCATGGGATAAGGCCTGGGTTAGAGAGATGGGGGTGTCCTTCCTCAAGATAAGGACTGGGTTAGAGACATTGGGGTGTCCTTCCTTGGGATAAGTCCTGAGTTAGAGAGATTGGGGTGTCCTTCCTCGGCATAAGACCTGGGTTAGGGAGATTAGGGTGTCCTTCCTCAGCAATAGGCCTGGGTTAGAGACACTGGGGTGTCCTTCCCAGGAGTAAGGCCTGGGTTAGAGACACTGGGGTGTCCTTTCTAGGGGTAAGGCCTGGGTTAGAGACACTGGGGTGTCCTTCCTGGGATAAGACCTGGGTTAGAGACATTGGGGTGTTCTTCCTGGGATAAGACCTAGGTTAGAGACACTGAGGTGTTCTTCCTGGGGATAAGACCAGGGTTAGAGACCATGTAAAACTTTGCTCAAGTCTCAGCAGGTTGAAGGGAGTGTTTGTGCCCAGAGGTTGAAATAACTTAGGGGACCTGGAAAAATAGACTCGGACCCCCACTTAGGGGGGTGAGGGTGAGTTACCTTTTATAGGCTTTGTGTAAGCATATTACAGAAGCAAAAGGTGGCTAGTTAAGGGGGGGTTACAACTCAAGTAGTCATAGATACAGCAATGGAACGATAATTAATAGTTTTAGTTGACAATGGATA